>CAJPEV010003440.1:0-22462 GCA_905338385.1 Darwinula stevensoni | reverse complement strand
GCACTCCCTTCAATCAATCGCACGATATCGATTAAGTTGGAGTCGGCATAAATGAATCGATATCAATCTCTCATTTGGTTTCAAATTGCTTCTTCATCAAAATGGAAAGTTCCTCCTTTGCAACTGTCCCGTTTGCATGATTAAGATCGGCAATATAGTGAATATAATCTCAACCGAGTCAACCGAAATTCTTTTAACTTTGACTACTCTTCAGAAATATCAATACGATGCCAAAAAAATCTATGGCGCAGATTTGGATCTTACATTAATATGTATGCTCCTGATACTTAGCGATTTAAGATTTCAGAGCAGACTTTTTCAAAAATTAGGAAATCATTTGGATTTCATTTCGTTCTTTCCCTTTTCCACTTAGTCGAAATAAATTTTTCAGCAATTTAAAATCGATGATTGAAAATGGTTTTGAGTAAACAATGTTCAAAAGTTTGGGAAATGCTTAGGTAACTGCAAATGAATTACTTAAAGACATAAGGACCTTCTCTCTCAGCTACAACTGAATTTTCCATGGGCTACTGTATTTTTCGATTGAAAGCAACTGAAATTAAAATTGAAAAATTGACCTTTGCATTAGAATTTTTTCGCTTCCTGATATCTTCATATTCTACAATTTGTTAATAACCATGACAAAAAATTATTCCGTAGCGCTTTAGGTTACAATTGGTAAAGTCGATGGATGTCTCGCCCTGGCATACAATTCCCATCGAAATTCCATCGCGTCATTGACTTCACCTTTGAGAAACGCAGACTGAGGTGACTTTCTTGGATAGCTAACGTCGTGCAGTGACTCACACATTGGGGATTTTGGAATGCAACTGATCTCAAGACAATTTTCAGGAATGGGGCATTCCAAGCTTTTTCCTCATCTTAATTTTAATTTTCGAATTGTTATTCATGAAAAAACTATTTAGTACTTTCGCCCCAATTCCATATTCACGCTACCGGAACCGTTCTATGAATCATTGCAAAGATAATTTTTCATTTAAAATAAGGTTTTGCCTCTGTCCTCCTCTTACCTGCTCTTTTCTCCTCCTTCCCCAATGAGACAGATTTCTGCCTGCATTTAGAGAGAACATAGGGAAAATTGCTCTTCTATACTACGAACTAATATTAACCCCTCAAAATCACTCTATCTTCTTGCAAGCGCCATAGAGCAGCGCTTATACATCTTGATGGAAACCAGGCGCATTTATTGACAACCCTATTCTCAAGAATTCCTCAATCTGAATGTTATTGCTGACGTCTTGATTTCCCCCTAATATTCTGGAAGGACTGGATGTACAAGGCATAAGCAGTTTCACTGTTCTTTTTGATGAATCTGACAGCAGATAAGGCATTTGAGATTTCATAATGCACGACGGGGGAAGAGAGCGTCTCGGTCCCTATGAAGAAAGCCAATGACTATTGATAAGGGAAAAGTCAATTCATCATCGTCATGAGAGGAAAATATGTTGTTCCCGTTTGAATCCAGGATCTGGTTTTGAAAGAAGAACGGATAATAAGTATTAATATGACTGAGATTGTTGAAAATGCGCCGATTTTCCTCTTTATTTGATTTTGTTACGGTCGATGAACAATATGGGTTTCGTCCGGTGCTAAGCAAACAAGCTAAGTCTTAAGGAAAGCATCGAAGGATTTTAATATGTATTCCATCTCTGTAGCAACAGGGAAATCGGTCGTTTTGAAGACTATGAACTGACGTTTTTGAGGCGCTATATCTCATTTAGAATCTGACTACAGAAAAACATCAGGTCAAAGGGGGAAAAACGGACTAACGTATAAAGTTGACTCTAGGTGGGAATGTAGTTCTCCGAGCATTGATTTCAGAAAAATTGTTCTTGTTAGGTGAAACCCCTCAGGATACCTTCTTTTGTAAGAGGCACATTTTCACGCATCATTTTCATCCAACGAAAAAGCGAGAGCGATAGAAAGTTTAAACTTGGCACCAATGTACACGATGGATAGGTGAGTAGAGAGAAAATCCTACTTTGGAAATATGTCTCCTCGTGGAGGATTATGGGACGGAAAGATGTCAAGACGTATATTCCGCTTGGAAAAAAGGGAGCAAAAAGAGAAGACAAAAAAGGCACATGAGAAATTAAATTTATGCCCCCAGGGCATTTACTTCCAAAGTCTGAATTTTTCTGCAGCATCCCAATAGGTAGTTATGTACCAAGTTTCATTTTTCCGCATTATCTCAACACGCCAGGACAGAAAAAAAAAATGCGTGAAAACGTCGGCCTCCAAAAAAATCCCCCCAGGGCATGGATATAAAATTTCGCACTTTTCCTGAACGCATCGTCTCAGTAGGCACGTCCATGCCAGGTTTCAGCTTTCCATGTCTCTCCGTCTTGCTGAAGCAATAATAAAGTTATAGAGGGGGAATGAGTAACCGAAGTTGGAAGTCAAAATAAGCCTAGGAACGGTCGGGAATTGAACCCGAACCTTTTGAGTGTCAGTCAGAGACGCTACTACTACACCACCGAAACCAGCACAACCAGTTTTTTTTCTGAATGCCATCCTCATCTGTAACAAAATATATTTAAGAAAAACGTTTCACCCCAAAATTTGTACCCCCAGGGCATGTACCTCCAAAGTCGGATTTTTTCTGAACTCTGCATCCCAAATGGTACACGTGAACCAAGTTTCAGATATCTAACCCTTCTGGAACATGGTTAGAATTAGCGTCAGTCAGTCACGATCGTCTATATATATTATTTAATGAACGTATTTTTAAACCGAAATGCAACGGCTGCAATGGATCACAGAGTTTAGCATCCATTAATTCTATTCACTACACGCCGTTTATTTCATTCTTAATTTTAATCAACTCTTTCCATTATTATACTGTAAATTTTCTTTTCCTGTTCATGATGACTATGTATTGTCCATTCAAGTCCGCTTCAAAGGAAACTAATCAAGAAGGAACAGAGCCTGACGGAGATTAAGGTGAACGAATTCAACGCAGGGATGATAAGCCAAGGACGGAAGAAGTACATAACCGTGGCCGATCGAATCAAGAAAATCGTGTCCGAGTACCATCAGCGCGACTTGGATTCATACCTTGGAGGAATCGCACATAATATAGAATATTAGGTAATGTCATATATGTACAATTTTTTTATTTATACCACTTTGAACTTAAATTGCCCAATTGATTACATGACTGATAATAAAGAACATCCAAAAATGTTTTCTTTTCGAGTTGAAATGCTTGAATATGGCGATCGAGATTCCGTCCATTAGTGATTCCGTCTTTCGAGCTTATCTTTCGAGATTCTGTCCGGGACTCGTTTCCAGCTTCCCAGAGGTGATAGCAGAACTACTTGGGACTGCCGCCTTCCGACCCTCTGTGGTCAAGAAAATTCAATTTCTGGATCTTTTGAACGGACAACCTGCAGATGTTGAATCATTTGGCAATCTCCCTAAGGTTATAGCCTGCATGGAAAAGCGAGAGGACGTTTTGCAAGGAGCTGTCAGAAAGTGGACGCACGATGACTCAATTCAAGAATGTCACTGAAGAAGAATGAAGACAGCCCTAGAGGAGGATGGCTTTTCAGCTATGGGCTGCGAGCTCATCCAAGCACGTGACGAACACAAGATATTCGCCGAACATTAGTGTATGCAAATTCCTGATTCTCTGAATAATTCGTCGTGCTTCACGTGGCAGCATATGCGCGAGACGGGACAAAATTGTCCGAATGCAGTCATTTGCTTTCAGTTGAGATTTCTCTTTGACCTCTGTATGGATTCTGATGAAACTTGAGACACTTGCGGAAGAAGAGAATGGCTACAAAGGATATGTCGCACAGAGTAATTCAATCATCCTATACCGAGATAATTGGTCCCAAACCGGATGGTGCCGAACATGCGAACAATATTGTAGATCAGTGTCGACATGTCTAGCCTGAAATTATTCAAAACGGGCCGACCTGTTCTTCCTTCATTTACCCCACTGCGCCAACGAGTCCAAGCAACCCGCGTCTCAGATGCGAAGCGCGCCCGCTGACTGGAATGGGGAGACCTAACAGTGGGCACAGTCCCTCTCGGACCGAACGGAGAGGTGAAAGGATCTTTGGCCCTATATGGTACTCTGCATCGTCCAGCACGGGTCGGCTCTAGCGGTGAACAAACCAGGGCCGAGGAATTTTACTGGCTCCATTTTTTAATATGTCGATGCCCATCGCCAGGCGGAACTTAGGAATTTTTCATGTTCCGACGAGAAGTCTGACGTTGGGGCAGACGAAGAGGAATCAAGGTGGTGAGTCGCAGCTTTTTTTTGCGAGATCCATCACTTCAAGATCTGGTTAAATCCTACAGAAGTAATGCGTTCAGACGACACGTCATCGCTGGATGTCATCGTTACGGAGTGAAACGTACAGTGATGGACGAACCTTTTTCTTTCTTAAAGCTTTAGATTAACCCGAAGGTTACGAAAGCTTCCGGGGCAGTTTTGCAAACTTATCGCCGAAAGGAACATTTCAAACGTTCCCATGATTGGCACAGCCCTATATATGCATATTTCTCCAAGCTGAAAATATTTCCTCTGAAGCGGACTAAAATGGCAATTCATAGGCATCATGAACGGTAAAAAAGTATGATAATGAAATGAATTAAATTAAATTAAGAATTTAATTAGTGTGATGCAATGGATTGAAAAAAGGATATTATACTCTGTGATCCAATTGCAGCCGTTGCATTGTAGTTTAAAACTACGTTATTGAAATAATATATATGCTTTTCACACTTCAGAGCACAGTTAATTCAGACTATTAATAAAAATAGGCCACGAGTATCAAAAACTGAAGGACTGAAAAGGAAAATGGTTCATCTGGAATGAAATGTTATTTTCTAGTGCTCCTTCTGGAAGTAATAAATATTCTAGTATTGTTCGAAAAATTGAGGAAAAATTGGTATGTGTTAGAGATATGTTTCCCCTTTGCAGATACCTCATGAACTGTAATCGATAAAATGACCAAGGTGCGTTAAATCCACTTTTCCTTTATCTAGAGTTTTTTTCAGAGAGAGCGCGTTTTCTTTAGGCATTTCCATTAATGAATATTTAATGTGTGTTATTCTAGCGTGAATATGTAGAACTTATTCAGTGAGAAAATTGCAATGAATGTCTGTGTAGGATTCGTCGATACCAGTAGAGGTGGAAGCCGAAGAAGGGATCAGAGCAGGATAGGGGCATTCTAGATGACGCAAGATGCACTCAATCCCTGCAGCGTACGGCTTGAAAGGCCCTGATCGAGCGGTGTCATTCATTACTGCATTTGCAGTGCAACGATCCAATTGTAAAATCCGCTAAGGAACAATGCATAGCTCAAATAAATTTCCTAAACAATTCCTCTCTACACCTTGAGTATATTTATCCAAAATTATGGGTCTATAATTCTTATCATTTACGATCACATATATCAATTTTGCTTTCATCCATTGAAAACGATGTGGCGTTTTTTAAATCAACCAATGTTTACTTGCACACATGGATTGATAATGAACATTCCACTTACATTTATTCAATTACATCGGAAAAGGAAGTAAATTGCTGATGCCAAAGAAACGTACTTTAAAGTTGGGTTGGGGTGGCATTCTTGAGTGTAAAGTTCGAGGATGACCAACTATATTGGAAAAAATTACCTGGAAAACGATTACTGTTGCGACCCTACCTTGGGTGAAGGTTTGGTGGTCTTTATGGCTGTGGTGGATCTAAATGAATGGCTTCTCCACTAGATGGAATCCTTGAAAACCATTCAAAATTCTTGGAGCATGACAAGGCAACTTGTTAATACCTATACTGCAACATTTGATTTATCGCTCCATATGTATTCCACAGTCTGAGAAAAATTTAGATTATGCTTTGCCTCATTTTAGAACACGCCAAATTTCGAAAATTTAAAAATAAATTCTTAATCTTAAAAATTGGCATTAACGTATCTGAATATTGATGGAAAATATAGAAATGAAATTTCCCTGCAGGGCCTTTGTTCTTGCCTTTTCTATTCAATCATTTGTCATCAAATTCATCGGCAAAAAAGTCGCGTTCTCAGGGAAAAGTAGTAAAATTTTATCATTAATTACGAAGTAATTAATTACAAATGCTGACAATCTGAATGATGAAACGCCGAATTCCTCTTGCCCATCCTATGATGCTACTTACAAATGAAAATTGGGTTGTATGTTAATCGAAAAGATTCAAAACATCGCCCTGTGGAAAAGAAGAAATTTAAAACATTACTTCATGAGACCGTATTGTAATTTTGAACTATATTAATAGAAATTAAACATATTTCGACTTAAAACTTGTTAAAGAAAACGATAAACATGGAATCATTCCAGAAATTCATATATAGAGTGAAATCCGTAAGCTTGAGCTGTTGAAAATTGATGAACCCATGGAAATCAGGTCAGCTGCATTCCAAACTGACTTGTTGCCAAAATTGTTTAATGGCTCGAACAGGCATTGCTGCAAGACGGCAAGACGAAAGCTGATGATTACCATGACAATCCTTTATAGCTTCACTAAAAGGGAAAAAGATTTAGATATTTGTATAGTTCATGTACAGAGTCTCGTCTGTTAACTTCTCCATCGCTCGACCGAGGTGAATTGATTTTATGGCTGGTTTAGTACCCGGTGGCATATATTTGCTGATATTTTCTTCAGAAAATTTGACATTTTATCATCGTTTCAAAGAAAATAGTCAATATCGCTTTTTTGCCAATTTCATTCATTTGTAACTTTCTAATAATAAATTCCACTTGGAAATGCTTTTAGATCAACTATAAATTCTAGTGACTTTGCTGGCCCTTAGAACAAAGAAAATCGCTATAATCGCCCCTTCAGCGCTCCATGAGCGAGAATATTTCGCAAACTTGACCGAAGGGCAAACAAACTCGCTATAGTCGCGCCCTCAGCGCATCATCAATTTGGAGAGGGATTGATTACTTAATTCATTTTCGAAGTGGCAAAGTTTTTTTTAAATGTCCTTCTCGAAATATGTGCTATAAGGCGAATTACCAGACATTTTTTTACGACATAAATCATGACTTCCATTATTTCTATCACGCCTGACTTGATATCTCTTCATGTGCCCTTTTTTTCGGAGGGTAAAATAAATATTGAAATACTTTCCACCTATAATCTTCTCTAGGGGGACATATCTATAAAGTAGGATTTTTTGGGTCGGCAATTCCAAAGATTTTTTTCCACCACCGAAAAGGGCAAATGCATCAGGCTGAAACTCCGTAGGCGTGTAGTTCTCCGAATACTAATTTCAAACAAACAAACTAGCAAATATATACTGTATATATACGGTTCACCACCTCCTCAGTGCCTGCCCCGAAGGAGTACTTGTACAGGCACGACCAAGTGTGCAAATATTGGCATTGGTGGTCTCAAAGTAAGCCGGCCTGGAATTCCCAGAGAAGTGGTACGAACACCAGCCAGAGTCTGTTCTGGAGAACGCCTCCACCAAGACACTATGGGACATGCCTATAATTACAGACCGCAGTATAGGCTGCAATATTATATATTGTATAGGCCCGTTGATGTACGCCAATAACGTTCGCTTACCCATAGCTTCCATTCTGCGTTTCGGATGATTAATTCTCGTACAATGAAAATACCGGTGTATGTTACAGTCAAAATGCACGACGAACAGGTGAAAATCATCAAATTCTAAATAAGCTTTTTTCCCCAGCAACAGAAATAAAATCTATTTCCTAAAGGAAAATATTGAATTCTCTAAATGTGGAAACCTATATTTGGCCAAATTCCATTGTTGAACAGGTGAAAATCATCAAATTCTAAATAAGCTTTTTTCCCCAGCAACAGAAATAAAATCTATTTCCTAAAGGAAAATATTGAATTCTCTAAATGTGGAAACCTATATTTGGCCAAATTCCATTGTCATTTCAAGAAATTCGTTCACTCTTTACAGGAACCATTATTCATCTGTTCGAGATTGGTAAAATTAGTGCATGCCTAGAATAAAATTTAAAAGTGGGAATATAAACTTTCGAATATCTTCAAAATGAACATGATTGCATGCCCACCTGTGAAAAAAACCATCGACCTCTTCCAGCAGGAGTCGAAAGACATCCCAAAACGAATCCAAAATGTGACATTTCTACGAAAAATATCACGGCATTGATGGACGAAGAATAAAATTCGGCTCCCATTTTATTTTGGGAATTTGACGAACTACAAACATTTTTAATACTTTTCAGTGTGACGTGAGAATTATGTTTCCATGCGACGACATGCTGGCATGAAGTCCAATGTTTTCCATTTACAAAATTTGACATGCTTTCTATGTATTTGTAAAAATGAATTTGTTATTTTGCCTTTAAAGTTTGCCAACTCCACTGAATAGCAGCTGACAGTTGCACCTAATATTTTTTCCTACAAAATGCAATATTTTAACATAATTTTTTTCCATATGCATATGCAATATGTAACAGAAAAATAGCCTATTAAATTGAAAATTCACTGAATTGTTACCTCAAAAAATTGTCCAGATGACAGGTGCTCGAAATGCCTTGCGAAATTTCAAACACTCCCACAGGCAAACTTTTCAAAAAATGAAATGGAGATGATTTTTTACAGAACTGTCGTTTTCTAGGAAAATAACTATTTTCACGATAACCTCACCCCAGCTTATATGTCATACTTGGACAGATTATGCATTTAAATTATGGTCATAAATGCAGGGAACGGGAAGATCCTGAAATTGCGGCAATTTTTTGGCTACATATTTTTCACCCAGTATTCAATATTCTCACGACCAAAATTACATTTGCGTCGTTTTGGGAAGCTTCAGCGATTTTGATAAAGTGTATCATCATTTCCGGTTGTTGAAAACTTGTTAAGTCATTCATTTCTATGAGCTCAATTTGGCAGTTGATTACTAATGCAATAATGACCGTAAATTCTGAAGTCATTCAGTAAAGATTAGCATGAGATAGGTTAATCTTTCTTCATAGAAAAGGAATTATGAAATTACAGATAGAATCAAATTATATAATTATAATTTGATACTCGCGACTTATCCTTAGATCTGATTTCAACCCTTCCTCAAGGGCGCCAAGGTTCTTTTAATCATGACCTGTTGAAATAAAACTAAATTCTAGGATGAGATGGTGGAATTCGGATAAGAGACTCCAGCGACTAAATTCATTTCCAAATCTCGAAACGCTTGACGCATAAAAATCAGCTGTGCAATCGAGAAATTGAATCTAAGAAACGCCAGGGAAATTGAAGTGCATGAAGGTGTATTGAAATATTCAGAAAAAAAAAGTAACAAATATAAGTAAGAAACCTGTTTGGAAGCCAATCAATATATGCACCTTATAGGAGTATTATTTCAGGCAATGCCAGAAATTCTGTTAAGCAAATATGGACTATTCGGTTTTGCGCAATTTCAGCGTAGGCCTCGATTACGTTTTTGGCATTTGACTTGTCAGAAATATCTGGGAGTCTTCATGAATTTTCTACGGAAATTCACTTCGAAAAAGAAAAATAAAATGGACTATTCGGTTTTGCGCAATTTCAGCATAGGCCTCGATTACGTTTTTGGCATTTGACTTGTCAGAAATATCTGGGAGTCTTCATGAATTTTCTACGGAAATTCACTTCGAAAAAGAAAAAGATTAGGCAAAATCTTTGGCACGGTATATCACTCACTTATCCCTGCACGACATTACACGTGAAATGTATGTAGCGGAATCACACGAATAACATGACACACAAATTCTCCAGCCCTTTCTTTCAAACTAACTCCGTTATTCATCTTGTAATTCATATCACGAAAAACATGTAGAGAAATATTTGTGAGATGACTTTTCTTCAGCTTCTTTTTTTAGCGCTTTGTAGCTCTTTTTTTAGGCTTTTTTCTTAGGTTTCATAAGACACTTTATTATTGTCCCATCAAACTCTCATAGAGATGAAAATATACATATATATATATATATGTATGTATCTTTCACAATTCACAACATATGGAAATCACATGATTAATTTTCAGGCTCTTCCACAGTCACCATCTGCAGACTTGAGGAAGTGCCTTCTGGCATTGCAATTGGACTCCATGTGTTCTCAAGTTTTGCATAGTCCAGATGTCCATGTTTGTAGAATAAGTAGTATTCCATCACCCTCTTTTGAAGACGTCTTTTGAAGATGCTCAGGTACTCTGGCTGAATAAGGGAGTCACTATTAATTCTTTGAATAAAATGGTCATAAATACACTTTTTTGGCCCAAGTGACTTGGAAATCAAGGAGTCTGATTTTGTTTGTGTAGCCCTTTCTACCATTACTCTACATAGCATTCCCTTCAATCAATCACACGATATCGATTAAGTTGGAGTCGGCATAAATGAATCGATATCAATCTCTCATTTGGTTTCAAATTGCTTCTTCATCAAAATGGAAAGTTCCTCCTTCGCTACTGTCCCGTTTGCATGATTAAGATCGGCAATATAGTGAATATAATCTCAACCGAGTCAACCGAAATTCTTTTAACTTTGGCAAATCATCAGAAATAAGATGGCAAAAAAGTCTTTCACGCAGATTTTTTCCTCCTTTGCAACTGTCCCGTTTGCATGATTAAGATCGGCAATATAGTGAATATAATCTCAACCGAGTCAACAGAAATTCTTTTAACTTTGGCAAATCATCAGAAATAAGATGGCAAAAAAGTCTATGGCGCAGATTTGGATCTTACATTAATATGTAAGCTCCTGATACTTAGCGATTTAAGATTTTAGAGCAGACTTTTTCAAAAATAAAGAAATCATTTGGATTTCATTTCGTTCTTTCCCTTTTCCACTTAGTCGAAATAAATTTTTCAGCAATTTAAAATCGATGATTGAAAATGGTTTTGAGTAAACAATGTTCAAAAGTTGGAAAATGCTTACATAACTGGAAATGAGTTAGTTAAAGACATAAGGACCTCCTCACTCAGCTAAAACTGAATTTTCCATGGGCTACTGTATTTTTCGATTGAAAGCAACTGAAATTAAAATTGAAAAATTGACCTCTGCATTATAATTTTTTCGCTTCCTGATATCTTCATATTCTACAATTTGTTAATAACCATGACAAAAAATTATTCCGTAGCGCTTTAAGTTACAATTGGTAAGGTCGATGGATGTCTCGCCCTGGCATACATTACCCATCGAAATTCCATCGCGTCATTGACTTCACCTTTGAGAAACGCAGACTGAGGTGACTTTCCTGGATAGCTAACGTCGTGCGGTGACTCACACATTGGGGATTTGGGAATGCAACTGATCTGAAGCCAATTTTCAGGAATGGGGCATTCCAAGCTTTTTCCTCATCTTAATTTCAATTTTCGAATTGTCATTCATGAAAAACCTATTTAGTAATTTCGCCCCAATTCCATATGCACGCAACCGGAACAGTTCTATGAATCAGTGCAAAAGTAATTTTTCATTTAAAATAAGGTTTTGCCTCTGTCCTCCTCTTACCTACTCTTTTCTCCTCCTTCCCCAATGAGACAGATTTCTGCCTACCATTTAGAGAGAACATAGGGAAAATTGCTCTTCTATACTATGAACTCATATGAACCTATCAAAATCACTATCTTCTTGCAAGCGCCATAGAGCAGCGCTTATACATCTTGATGGAAACCACGCGCATTTACTGACAACCCAAATCTCAAGAATTTCTCAATCTGAATGTTATTGCTGACGTCTTGATTTCCCCCTAATATTCTGGAAGGACTGGATGTACAAGGCATAAGCAGTTTCACTGTTCTTTTTGATGAATCTGACAGCAGATAAGGCATTTGAGATTTCATAATGCACGACGGGGGAAGATCGCGTCTCGGTCCCTATGAAGAAAGTCAATGACTATTGATGAGAGAAAAGTCAATTCATCATCGTCATGAGAGGAAAATATGTTGTTCCCGTTTGAATCCAGGATCTGGTTTTGAAAGAGGAACGGAAAAAAAGTATTAATATGACTGAGATTGTTGAAAATGCGCCGATTTTCCCCTTTATTTGATTTTGTTACGGTCGATGAACAACATGGGTTTCGTCCGGTGCTAAGCAAACAAGCTAAGTCTTAAGGAAAGCATCAAAGGATTTTAATATGTATTCCATCTCTGTAGCAACAGGGAAATCGGTCGTTTTGAAGACTATGAACTGACGTTTTTGAGGCGCTAAATCTCATTTAGATTCTGTCTGCAAAAAAACATCAGGTCGAAAGGGGTAAGACGGACGAACGTATAAAGTTGACTCTGGGTGGGAATGCAGTTCTCCGAGCATTGATGTCAGAAAAATTGTTATTGTTATTTGAATACCCTCAGGATACCTTCTTTTGTAAGAGGCACATTTTCACGCATCATTTTCATCCAAAGAAACAGTGAGAGCGATAGGAAGTTTAAACTTGGCACCAATGTACACGATGGATAGGTGAGTAAAGAAAAAATCTTACTTTGGTAATATGTCCCCTCGTGGAGGATTATGGGACGGAAATATGTTAAGACGTATATTCCGCTTGGGAAAAAGGGAGCAAAAAGAGAAGACAAAAAAGGCACATGAGAAATTAAATTTATGCCCCCAGGGCATTTACTTCCAAAGTCTGAATTTTTCTGCAGCATCCCAATAGGTAGTTATGTACCAAGTTTCATTTTTCCGCATTATCTCAACACGCCAGGACAGAAAAAAAAGCGTGAAAACGTCAGCCCCCAAAAAAATCACCCCAGGGCATGGATATGAAATTTCGCACTTTTCCTGAACGCATTCTCTCAGTAGGCACGTCCATGTCAGGTTTCAGCTGTCCATGTCTCTCCGCTTTACTGAAGCAATAATAAAGTTATAGAGGGGGAATGAGTAACCGAAGTTGGAAGTCAAAATAAGCCTAGGAATGGTCGGGAATTGAACCCGAACCTTTTGAGTAACAGAGAGAGATGCTACTACTGCACCACTGAAACCAGCACAACCAGTTTTTTTTTCCTGAATGCCATCCTCATCTGTAACAAAATATATTTAAGAAAAACGTTTCACCCCAAAATTTGTACCCCCAGGGCATGTACCTCCAAAGTCGGATTTTTTCTGAACTCTGCATCCCAAACAGTACATGTGAACCAAGTTTCAGATTTCTAACCCTTCTGGAACATGGTTAGAATTAGCTGTCTGTCACGAACGTCTATACATATTAGATATATAATACGAGATACGATGCATATCATACGAGTAAATATATGAGATATAAGAAATAGTAACTATTAAACGAAGTATTAAGGCGAAAGAATGAAATGAATAAATTAAAGAAGAAATGCACAAATGGAGGTCGCCTCATGATAGAACAGGATGAGAGACTAAATATTAAAATATAAAAGGGAAGCAAGCAGGAAGGAGATAGTTGGAAGGAGGATCACAGACAATTCGGTGAGAGTTTTAATAGTTCCATGCCAAAGTCCTTTCATTCCTGTGCAGGGGGCGCCGTGGGATGTCTGGTGGTATTACATACTGCTGCTGGCATTCTACGTGACCCAGTTGGTCACGTTGGCGTTCGACGTGAAGAGGAGTGACTACCTGGCGCAGACGACCCACCATGTGGTCACCATCGGTCTCATGGTGGGATCCAGGATCAGCAATGCCACCAGGATCAAATCCATCTTGCTTATCGTCCACGAGTGCGCTGATCTCATACTTCAGGTCTAACGGTCTTGAAATGTTTCTGGTGATCTAGCGAAATGTTCTTGTAACGATCTTTTTACTGTACATCCATGTCTACTTCAATATTCAATTCCTTATAACAGAGAAATATACATGTCCAGTGTAAAATATACTGCAAGAAATGCAACTTTTGTCCGCAGTGTGTGGTTCACCTTACACCTGAACATAATTTCCAGTGCGGGAAACTACTGAAATATTTCAAGAAACCTGATTCGAACGACATCGTCAGAAAGGTCTTCGTGATCTTCTCAGCAACTTGGATCCTAACCAGAGTCATCTATTTCCCAGTCTTCATCAACATCCCGCGAGTATTCCTCACCCTTGACGGTAAGCCTCTCTAATATGGTCCTTATGAACCCTCGCATCCATCGCCCATAGGACCACCGAAGCTGTCCTGGATCCAGACCGACTTGGTGGCTGCTTCATCTTCAAGGCCCTCGTCGTACTGCTTTGGATCCTATTCGTTCTTCATCTCTACTGGACTATATTACTCAATTGATTGGTTTACAACATTGCCATCAATAATGTCTGCTGAAAATCTTCATTTCTTGGAAGCTCTAGCAAGTCTCCCGCCTAACACATTCATGGTTGGTTTTCTTGGCTTCTTCTTCATTTATTAAAGAGAAAACTACACCACAACCGGAGGGGAGACTTGTAATTCGACGAAGATGACGTCGACGAAAAGAAATCAAAATAAGATTCATGGCAAACCCTTTAGAATCTATGCAATATTTTTAAATGAAATAATGGAAATGTTGTAAGCTTGGGAATCTACAACGGTTTAAGCACCGACGGGTCCACCGAACTCAATCACTGTATGAAACTGCATGATGCAATTGACGGGTGAATCACTGATGTGCTTTAAAACATCCCAATTTCATTAAAGTACTTTTTAAGGTAAATTATCTTATGTTGTACCAAGCAACCTCCAGAAATTAAATTCCCATTTGGGCAATAACATGGACTTCTCAAAATGTAAATATTAATATACACTAAGGGACGAAACTCTCAGCATATGTGACCGGTTCCCTTGATCGTCATGTAGTCCCAGATCAAGATCAAGCAGCCTCCGTGCTTGACAGTCTGCTTGATATGTCCCCCAACGTCCCCCCTCATATTACCAATACCAGGCTCGTCCATCTGAGCCAAAAGGGTTTATCTTCGTCTCATCCGACCAAATTACTCATGTGACTCGACCAGTTATCAATAGTTCAATCCATGTGGCTTCTGACGAACTCCAGGCCAGCCTTGATATTTGCTGGATAAGAGTCTTGGCTTTTCTTTCTTCTCTGTTACACTTAAACCAGTTTCGAGGAGGGCTTGGCGACTGGTCTTCACTGGTCTTCACCGTCGACTCCCTCTTCGTCCCTGAGCTTGTTGGTGACCTGAGCGGCTGTTTCCAGTGGTATGCGGAGAGAATCTCGAAACCCAGAATCTCGAAAGACCGAATCTCGAATAGACGGGATCTCGAATGGATGTAATCTCGAATTCCATATTCTCGATCGAATATACGAAATGCGTCCACAGAAAAAGCCCATACCTGCTATTTCGCACAAATGCGCGCTTGATATAGAAATATACCCTAGTAGTACATAACATTGAATAAACCTTGATTTAATGTTATGTGCTACTAGAGTAATAATGATTAACAACATAATAAAACATAGACATGAAGGAAATTCGCAAAATTCTTGAATGTTTCAAAACCGGATCAATGAAAGTAGGATTGTTTCCAGGAATGCACATTAAAACGTGGGAAACAGGTCAAGTGAGATCAGATCAGGCATAGGGGATTATGTTGCTACTTAGCCAATGCTATGAAGACACTCCGATGGCAATGGGATAATTGAAGTGTGACATTTAAAGTTTGACATGAGAATGCCTGGTCACCTGCAATTATCTCGGAGATAATTGCAGGTTGAAATCGCGCGTTGATCCGTAGGAAGGCTGAGTGGTGACCCAATATGGTACTCTGCATCGTCCGGCACGGGTCGGCTCTAGCGGTGAACAAACCTGGGCCGAGGAATTTTACGGGCTCCATTTTTTAATATGTCGATGCCCATCGCCAGGCGGAACTTAGGAATTTTTCATGTTCCGACGAGAAGTCTGACGTTGGGGAAGACGAAGAGGAATCAAGGTGGTGAGTCGCAGCTTTTTTTTGCGAGATCCATCACTTCAAGGTCCGGTTAAATCCTACAGAAGTAATGCGTTCAGACAGACACGACACATCATCGCTGGAAGTCATCCGACTCATCGTTACGGAGTGAAACGTTCAGTGGTGGATGAACCTTTTTCTTTCTTAAAGCTTTAGATTAACCCGAAGGTTACGAAAGCTTCGGGGGCAGCTTTGCAAACTTATCGCCGAAAGGAACATTTTAAATGTTCCGGTGATTGGCACGGCCCATATGTATTCCACAGTCTGAGAAAAATTTAGATTATGCTTTGCCTCATTTTAGAACACGCCAAATTTCGAAAATTTAAAAATAAATTCTTAATCTTAAAAATTGGCATTAACGTATCTGAAAATTGGTGGAAAATATAGAAATGAAATTTCCCTGCAGGGCCTTCGTTCTTGCCTTTTCTATCCTATCATTTGTCATCAAATTCATCCGGAAAAAAGTCGCGTTCTCCGGAAAAAGTAGTAAAATTTTATTCTTAATTACGAAGTCATTAATTACAAATGCTGACAATCTGAATGATGAAACGTCGAATTCCTCTTGCCCATCCTATGATGCTACTTACAAATGAAAATTGGGTTTATATTAATCAAAAAGATTCAAAACATCTCCCTGTGGAAAAGAAGAAATTTAAAGCATTACTTCATGAGACCGTATTGTAATTTTGAACTATATTAATAGAAATTAAACAAATTTCGACTAAAAACTTGTTAAAGAAAACGATAAACATGGAATCATTCCAGAAATTCATAAATAGAGTGAAATCCGTAAGCTTGAGCTGTTGAAAATTGATGAACCCATGGAAATCAGGTCAGCTGCATTCCAAACTGACTTGTTACCAAAATTGTTCAATGGCCCGAACCGGCATTGCTGCAAGACGGCACGACGAAAGCTGAGGATCACCATGACAATCCTTTATAGCTTCACTAAAAGGGAAAAAGATTCAGATATTTGTATAGTTCCTGTTCAGAGTCTCGTCTGTTAACTTTTGCATCGCTCGACCGAGGTGAATTGATTTTATTGCTGGTTTAGTACCCGGTGGCATATATTTGCTGATATTTTCTTCAGAAAATTTGACATTTTATCATCGTTTCAAAGAAAATAGTCAATATCGCTTTTCATCGCTCGACCGAGGTGAATTGATTTTATGGCTGGTTTAGTACCCGGTGGCATATATTTGCTGATATTTTCTTCAGAAAATTTGACATTTTATCATCGTTTCAAAGAAAATAGTCAATATCGCTTTTTTGCCAATTTAATTCATTTGTAACTTTCTAATAATAAATTCAACTTGGAAATGCTTTTAGATCAACTATAAATTCTAGTGACTTTGCTGGCCCTTAGAACAAAGAAATCGCTATAGTCGCCCCTTCAGCGCTCCATGAGCGAGAATATTTTGCAAACTTGACCGAAGGGCAAACAAACTCGCTATAGTCGCGCCCTCAGCGCATCATTAATTTGGAGAGGGATTGATTCATTAATTCATTTTCGAAGTGGCAAAGTTTTTTTAAAATATACATATACAGGTGACTCTCGTTATACGCGCTTTCTTTGTTTCATTTTGATCCAATCAAGCACAATATTTCGCTACAATAGGATTCATTATGGTGCCAAGTATTGGCTGAGATCATAGGTCCAAAAGACGGAAATACGACTGACTGAGTCTTTTGGAGAAAGGTTATCTCCATGGGAATGAGTATAACTTTGCTTACTCTTCGGAAATTACTTGCGAAAAGGGTGTTTCATTCTCCAACGCTCTTCTCTCCTGAAAACTGAGTTTATTTAATGCAAGAGAGCAGGGGTGTAGTTGATTTATTTCATTATTTTACCTGTAACTCTTCACTTCCGGTATCGCTTTAATCGAGTCAATGTACATTTTAATTTTCCCAGTCGATGTCTATTCAATGAGAACCATGACGTCCGTTTTTGTGATGAACTGTCATCTTCAATTGCTAAATGTATTTATTTGGCAAAATTAGGGAAATCGGTTCGTTGGAGTATCTTGTGTCTGTGAGAAGAAAACATTATTATATGCTATTGAGTTGGTGGAAAAATTTATCTGCTCTCTAAATTTTGCTGGTTATTGCAAGAATGCTAACAGTCATGCATGAGAGGAAGGTCATTTTTGTGGCAGTCACTTCTTTCCGGCTGGTGTCCTTTGTTGCACCCTCGTTTAGTAACATTTCGGCTTACCCTACTCCAGATTGAAATATCAATTCGTAACTTCGACAAAGAGAGAACTAATAATTCCGTTTTCAAAGCTGTCCTGTAGTCGTCTACGGACCAGGCAACTGTTCTTTAGACATATTTCAAATCAAGCAGCTCAACCGGCAAGTCTCCTCAAAAAAGTATCGTTTGTGCTGTTCCCGAGCCAAGAAAGGCCTCTAGAGTTTTTTTAATTGAAATACAGGGGAAGACAATCAGGGATCCGATGGAAAAATTAGAGACGCTCAGAAGAAACATTTGGAATGAGAAATTCTGGTTACCAAGAAATGTGACATGGGAAGACATGAAGTCCAAGCCGGGAAGACCCATGCCGGAATTCCATGATCTGCTCTATGCCTTTCCGATCTCCATCTCCTTCCTCCTCTTTCGGATTATCTTCGACACGTGCGTTGCCTATTCCTTGACTATTGCCTTTTGTCCTCTCGATTCTGTCTCTTTAGCGTCCTCTGTTCATAACTCATGCAGGCTCATCATGGAGCCCCTGGCGAGAGCAAAGGTTCAAAGAGTCAAGACCCTCGACCCCTGCTGGCAATATAGGGTGGGTAAAGGCAATGAATTCATGGCGAGACGCAAGGAAGGTATACAATTCCCGTGCATGCACTTGGTGCCAGGGAATGATAATGCAGAGATCACTGATATGAAGATAAAACATTAAATATCTTCAGAAAGATCATTTTATTGAAGCATTGGCCACTCATTAGCTCAAACGAGTCTGGATTAGGACTGGTTTGATACCTAAAGACCTGGATATTCCCTAGTATGAGTATGTAAATATCGGAGCCATTTTGAATAACAAAAAGGAAACATTTCTTTTACAAGAAACAGCAAAAAACCGATTTCCTAGGGCAGTCATGAAATTTCACAGTATCACCGTCCTTCAATAGCTTCGCGATCAAAGCTGACCTATTTCGTTCGCTGTTGACCCTGAGCGTTTAGAAGGTGAATACCAAGAAGGAAACATTATTTTTAAACGCGCTAAAAAGCAATTTGTTAACGCAATTTTTTCATATCTCCATTGGTCTTCTCCACGGGTTTTGGGCAGTGATTTATTCGTGCAATTATTTCTTGGTGCCGCAGGGTAATGGAACTCTAAACGCAGGCAGAAAATGGATCCAGAGGGAAAACGGCAGCCTAAGGAATGAGAAGGCACGACTTGAACTCAGAAAAATTAGGGAGACCGGGTGAGTCAAGCAGAATTGAAGTCTCCTTTCTCCAGCAAATTGATGTATTTAAAAAAATTTACTTTTATCCTACTCTAAAGGATGAATTAACCCGACACACAAAGCAATCAGTCAATCTTCATGTCGCTATGACCTTTTCATAATGACTGGTGAGGACATGTTTCAAAATTAATGACTTGTAGAACTATGTGAAAATAAGACTCATTTTGAGTTATAAACTCGACTGTACTCTTAAGAGTTTTCACAAACTACTATGGTATCAGGAAAACCCAGCATGTCTTAAATTATGCTTTTCAAAAGACTTTTACATAATGAGAAATCTGTAATGACTTGCAGCCCATGGCGTTTCCTGTCAATGATACGAATACAATTCATGGTATTGCTATGACATCCATTACGGTTGGTCCATTCTTATTGAGAAACGGAATGAATAATACATCCATAACGCTTCTATTATTTGCGTAATTGGTGCTTATTGAGACCAGTGAAATTTTATCCTGCAGTTATAGATCAGTCGCGCACAGCTTCGTCTTTCTATTCGGAGTATGGACGATGGTAGACAAGCCCTTCCTCAGGAACACGGATTTGTGCTTCGTGAATCTCCCGAACGTACGTGTCTGTAGTCATGTGATAGTATGGGACAAAATATATTGAATCATGCTTGGAATGGAGAGTGACTTCAGGTATTTGAAGTCAATCGGGGATATATTTGGAAAAAAGGAGAGTAGTCCTTCTGCCTGTGACGCTACGGTTGATAGAAAGTAATTTCCTAGAAAGTCGAGAAAATGTATTTCCGCTTTTAGACTTGACAATTAAATCAAAGGTTTTATTTCTTCTTCTTTTTTTCTTTTACATTGCTTCGTACCTATCAATTAGCTAAGAAATACCTATACTGTCATTTAAAGCTTCTATCACAAGATGTGATTCTAATCCTTCTCAACTGAAAATGGTCAGCAAAATTAGTTCCAAATTACCTTCTCATCGTGGAATCACCCGACCAAAATTTAAAAAAGAATCATATTTTCCATGCAATATTGTGACTGGCAATTCGACCCCGCAAAGAAATCAGAAGTAACCACATTTTGGCTATGACTCGGGGGCCTATTTTTGGAGGTTTCTGTTGTATTTCCTTCCTAGAGTAAAACCGATCTTACAACTGTTATGAAGCAAATGGCATAAACAAAAAATTCCAGGGGGCTATCTCCTGGAGAGATACATTATTTTTTTCTGTACATGATTTACAATCAAAATATCTAACACAAATTACAATCACGTGTAAGGTGCATTTGAGAGTTACTTCACATACCATTCTTTTGGATGCCTTATGTCTTCCCATGCAACTCTTACTCATAGTCTTCATTTCTAGATTCACTGAATGTAGCCCCGTGTAGTTTTCGGTCGCTTGCTTCAAAAGAAATGATGTTAATAAGCAACTTGGTAATAGAAAATATTGTCATTGCCATGATGTTTTCAAGTATGAATGAAATAGTTTATATATTAAGAATAATATTAATTATTAATTCCATCTTTTCCTATATAGCCAGTGTCGTGGGACGTGTGGTGGTATTACATGCTAGAGTTTGGATTCCACATAAGCCAGTCACTGATGCTACCTTTCGACGTGAAGAAAAACGACTTCCTCGCACAACTGGCCCACCACGTGGTCACCATCGGCCTTATGATGGGATCCTGGATCAGCGGCAATACCGAAGTCGGCTCCATCGTACTCTTGGTCCATGACTGTGCCGATGTCCCCCTCCAGGTCTGGCAATCGTTCATTCAATACACCAACATGCTATTTTTCCTTAACAATTCCAGCAATGATTACACGCTAGAATTTCCTGAATAGATATATTTGTATGGAAACCAGTCATATGGTACTTTTCCTATTTATATTTCTTGTCTTTACAATGTAATCCAGTCCCCTGACTTATGTAGCATATTGCAGACGGAGCGCAGTCATTCTTCGTAAATAAGTGGGAATCATCTTCTGCCTGTCCTCAGTGTTGCAAGCTGTTGAAATACTTCAAAGCACCAGACCCAGACCCCACTGCCCGGAAATTATTTATGATCTTCTCGGCAACTTGGATCCTCACCAGAGTCATCTACTTCCCCCTCTATGTCAACATCTCGTGAGTTCTCCACCCTTCCGCCTGCATGAAATCAGGGCACTCTTAATGACTGACTCTCCCCCACGACAGGGCCACAAAAGCCCTCCTCTACTTGGATATCTTCTACTTCATCAACATCGTCCTTGTCGTGCTTCTCTGGTCCCTGTTCCTTCTGCATCTCTACTGGACTTACGTAATTCTTCGAATCATTTACAGCATGTTCTTCCATAAGGTCTCTATCGTCTGTTGAAGTTTTTTTTTCATCATTTCTCCTGAATGCATTGGATCGTAAGTGGTTTTCTTTTTCCCGATTTTTTTTTTCAGAAAAATCTGCATGACAGCCGGAGCGAAGACGAAGACTCTGACGAGGACAATCATATTGAAAAAAAGAAATCTAACTAAAAGTTTATCCCTTTCAATTCAGGAAGCTCCGACGGACAAACATTGATCCATCATAATCTTCGCTTTGTAAATCGCTTTAGAGCAAATGCGTTGATTGTTACCATGCTTGGAAAACTTTATGCTAAGAATATGCTATGTTGCCTTGTCCTGCAAGCTGGATGAAAAGAAGATTCTTTATTCACGATCATGATGGTGATCAATTTTAGTCTGGGAAAATAAGAAATAAAAAATATCATTTACAGAGGTATTTTAGACAGAGAAGGCAATATATCATACTAGAACAAGCCACACAATGTATCATTCATTCTTCCGGAATACTAGGTCTTGACTAATTCCATATGGTCCTCGTGTAGGCGAGCTAGCGGTAGCACGGAAAGACCCAGGAAGATACCAGCAGGAAGTACTTAGACACAGGGAAAGGCCCGTTGATGTACCCATAGCTTCCATTCTGCGTTTCGGATGATTAATTCTCGTACAATGAAAATACCGGTGTATGTTACAGTCAAAATGCACGAAGAACAGGTGAAAATCATCAAATTCTAAATAAGCTTTTTTCCCCAGCAACAGAAATAAAATCTATTTCCTAAAGGAAAATATTGAATTCTCTAAATGTGGAAACCTATATTTGGCCAAATTCCATTGT
>CAJPEV010003439.1:0-22819 GCA_905338385.1 Darwinula stevensoni | reverse complement strand
TTTCCCCCCCCCCCCCCCCCCCCCCCCCCCCCACTCAATATTTCCCCAAGAATGGGTTTCGGGAATCAATCCCAGCCATAATTAAAGGAATTTTCCGCCTTTCATCCGTCCTGACATTGCATCAAGAACCGTGAATTTATTCCAATATTGCCTAACGCTTTGACGTCACTTCGTTTGACGATGATGGAATGCCATCGACCGCAGTTTCTCGGAATCCTTTTCGGACCCGGATCCTGTCTTCGGAAAGATGGAATAAGCCCATCACGAACAGGATCTTTCTTCATACGCCGACGACGGGTCCATCGCGCCCTTCGAGTCATGCGTTGAAACGCCGAGGCGCCAACGCAGATCCCGTGATTGCAGGGTTTCATCATCCGGAATTTGATTAAATGGGGGTCTCGGGGTTGGTTATTTAGTCGAAGCCCTGTCCTGCTCACCCGTTGAAGTGGTGGGAACAAAAAAAGCGAAGGTGATTGAGGGAAGAAGCATGAGCCGACAGAGGGGAAAGAGGCGAAAAATGATGCTTAATTTCGGGTAGCCCCCAAACAGAGGCGGGAAATTGCTTCCAGTCTTTACTTATTGCCCTTGGCGCCTCTAGCACACTCTTGGGTCCCATAACAACAAATAGTCGACAAGGCCTCTTACTTATTTGGGCCCCGGAACGCCAACGGTCGTTTTAGCTTATTTCAAGGCGTGTCATTGCCAGGCAATTCGGGAATTCTTTCGGCGACGGGAGCAATAGCGCCAAGACGGAGTATCTTCTCGGATGAATATAGAAAGGGAAAAAAAATACGAGTCAATATTGGACCCCTGTCGTGCCGACTCATCAAAGAGGTTATTGAGGGAAAGACCCATGGCGTGCCCTCTCTCCAACGAGGTTATTGAGGAAGTAATCAACCGGCACGCGAAGAAATATTGCATGATCAGGCGAATAGAGTCCCGACGCAAACAGCCTTTTCCCCAAGTTTTCGGCGATGGCCCATGTTAGGCACCCCCCCCCCCCCCTTCTCTTACCCTTGTACCGTGAAAGGGTCATGAGAACTGGGGCATTTGTTCGCGAGTGTCAGATCGCGATAGGCGGCTAAGTACTTTGGCACCACCAGCCGCGAGATGGATATCACCATTAACACAATACTATCAGACGAATCCTTTGTTCTCTCCCCCGAGGGTGATCATGGATGAATTCTTCCTCGTCGTCCGTGTGGATGGGTCCTAATTACGGACGAGATCGTATAATTCATCCAGTCTTCTTTCTTAACGGATTTATCGGGAGCACGACTCGCGTTCGAGTGAATCAAGGATGCCCAAAGGGTATCTCGAAGGATCACGATCGCATCGATCCGGCTTAAGCTGCCAATCATCGGGGGTATTTGGGTCTTTCAGATAAAGGCTTCCGGCTCCACCCTTGGTTTTCCCCCTCATTTTCTCCATACTTATTACCAGGTCGTAATACATGGTCGAACTCGTCTCTCGATTCGTTTCGCGCTGGCGTCTCATAGTTCGGAGGCGATACCACAGATGTCGCTCCGTGTCTGTTTCCCACGCTCGCCTTTCTCCCTCCTCGGCCGTCAGCTACGCATCGATTCCAGGAAAGATTTTTTCGCGTGACGGAACCCCCGTAATCTCCGAGTGGTTTCTTAATCGGTTATTGGAGCATCTCTGACGTAACCATCGGTCAGTCTCGTATATAATAAGTTGGAAGTAAACTGATCCCCCGGGCGCAGGGCGACCTCTGGGGGTCATCCCCCTCCCATAATCGCCGTGCCCCTCGGACACGTCCCTCCTCCTCACCCCCTCTATCTCCTCGGATATCTCGCCAAATTATACTCGTACCTACACTGAGAGAAATATGGTCATTGACGGGAACCAAACGCCTACGGACAAAGCTTTCCTCGCACGACAGATTGTCGTTGCATTCGTTAGACGGCCTTCGACTCCCCTCCACGTGGACCGTTTTTTTTCACATTTTGGGCTTTATTAAGGGGAATTTGATGAACTTAATCGCCCGTTTATCGCACTGTTCGGGGCACGCCCTTTCATCATCGAAGGCCCGAAGGACGATCACCTTTTTCCTTCGTTTCGTTTCCCTATATGAGCCATTGGCTCCCTCGCGGAGTATCTGGTTGCTCTTGAGAATAAATGAGGCCACGAACACGATCCATGCATTGCCAGGGAATGTTAACGTTTTTTCATCAAGGACAGCTTTTTTTTCCTTCTTTTTTTTTCCCAACCACTGATTTTTTTCTACTCCCACATTCCAGCTACATGTCATTGTTCTTGGAGCCGCGGTCGAAAAGTTTACATTACACAGTGATGATACACAGGCTTACACAAAGAATGCTCCGTTGATTGACGTGATCTCTAATTCCGTCTCTCACGCTACGGTGAAAGCCAAAGGTCACCCTCGTCTACTCCCATGGCTCATTCAATGAGAGCAGAACATTAAGAAGAAAAAAAACCTTTGGAAAGCGCATTCCAAACCCATGGGAACCTTTTTATTAGGAGAAACCCCCCGAGGGAAGAGGATTAGTGAGAAATGAACCCATAGAGAACCCATTGAGAAACGTATCTAGCACTCGTCCATTTTCTCTTCATCTCGGCCCAAGGTTAGCTCTTCGAAATGATTCATTTTCTGGAAATGATTCATTTTCAAAGAAACTTTCCCCTCCAAGGGACAAAACCCGACGCATAAAAAGGCACAGCGTAATGGGAACGGCACGTCTTCGAGCCCCAATTACTCCGCAGGTCCCACGCCGGGGTGCAACGTACTCTACCTCTCCCTCTCGATGAAGTCGGAAAAAAAAACCGTGGAAGCTTGATATCGGCCTCGAGGCGGCGGTGAACGTCCCCGTCAAGAGATTTCGAATTTCTTAAATCATCTTGGGTGACGTTCATGGGCACGGGAGAATTTTATTTATTTATTTAAGGTCGCTCGTTCGTTTCCAACTGCGCTGAAAAAATTGTCGGTGCTTCTTTTTACACCGACTGATTTTTATTCCAAGGTTTTAATTCGAGTATCACGTATCTGTACACTTTGTGAATCCCCATTGGAAATATTCGTTAAAAAGAACAGCTTTTCGTTCTCAGAAAAGAGGCTGAATGAGGTAATCGATCTCTGTGGGAGATCGATTCCCTCATTCAGTTGCTTCACCTGGAACACCGACATATAATAATATCGATAACGTATATCTAGTTTATTTCCGAGAAGAAGCTCCATGTCTGTGCTGGTGTATTCCATTTTTCTCCCTCGATTGCTTGTTATCCTACACCGCAAAAATACACAAATGACGTATTCTTGGAAAGCCAATGACGGCGGAGGGGTTGCCATCGTGACGACGGAAAAGTAGTCATCCAGGGAGAAACGAAAGAACTAGCTAGAGAGCGGGAGCATTTTTTCCTCAATCGCTGTCAAGAACCGATCCCGCACGGATCCGCTGAAGGAAGCTGACCTTGGCGACTTTGGCGGGCGAGAGGGAGTCGGGGAAGCAGGAGGCCGGGAGGAGTTCGTGGGTGGTGCCGGTGCTCAGCCGCAGGATCCCCCGCACGTGCAACTGGGACGAGATCACCTCATGCTTCATCGACAGCAGGGCCGGGCCCAGGTTCTCGTCCCTCGCCACGAAGTTCAGGTGTTCCTATAACAGAAAAAAAAGGTGTTATCGTAACAGAACTCTAGGCCACTTGTACTACATCTGGGGGGTTGGGTCGATTGAGGCACAAGGCATTCTAGGAAGTCGTCGGGCTCTTGTACCAGTTTCTGTTTTGGTACTTCAGAGGACAACTAATCAATCTTGAAATAAGGCGCTCTAAAAAGTTGTCAGGCTCTTGTACGAGTTTTTGTCTCTTATCATGTCTGTATGAAGGTCACCCTTTGACTGAAACAATGAGGGCATTGTGGATGAGATATTCACAGGGATTTGCCCCCTCGCGTGTTGAGGTCACACCACGTAGACGAAACGTGAATTCTCCAGACCCCCCTCCCCTCCCCTGTCCTCAAAGGTTCAGTTCAGAAGCCTCTCGAGAGGGAAAATAAAGAGAAAGCCAGCCGGTTAGAGGAAATAATATGTATGGATCTTGGGAGGTCGACGATGTTATTTATCCCTGATGGAAGGATCGCGTGCAAGATTGTTATAGTTTCCAGAACCCCTCCTATATCTCACACGCTGGCGCAATTGAGTCCGGTTGGGCAACGTCGGCTGAGGTCCTTCGACGGCGTTAATTTAATTAAGAGGCTCGTAGCAAAAAAATACTTAAGAGGCCGGGCAGACATATACATCCGTCTCGCGGTTTTCTTCCTCTATCATCAGATAACCTTCAACCGAGAGCATGGACACATCCTCGTTCGGACAAGATCCATTTCCATAATGCGTAGTTGAAAAAAAAGGGGAATATTCATGGCGAGTGGCGTTAAGGCCGGGCGGAGCGGTGACACGAGCCGCGCCCACGCCTCGGGGACGAGTAACGCGCAAAGGCGAGGTGGAACTCCGACGCGGATCCATAGAGGCGAGGGGGGGAAATCCGTTGGGGACAATTCATCATTCCGTTACCCTTGGGCTCGCGAACCGCCGAAGACTAATTGATTGAATTGAGTTGCAACACCTCGATCTTAAGCTCCAAGGTTCCTCAACTACGTCGTCTCATGAAGATTGATAATCGACAGTAATGATATTGATAATAAGAAGGATGGGATCGCTCCCCGGGTTCCAATTATGAAGCGTCTTTATCCCGCCTCCCACACGGTTTTCATCGACAAAGGAGGAATTGGGTGACCTGTTTCCAGCCTACGTTTCTATTATCCACTTTGTGGTAAGAATGAGAAGATCTGGGGCTTTTCCTTGATGTCTCTGCGATGCGTCACAATGCGATTTCCCCGACACGAGACCATTGTCTGATTCAGACCACCATAATCAACGAATCCGACATTGTGTGTAAATTAGGTCGTGGAACGTGGGATTCCTTACGTGTCAGTGAACGGGATATCTCCTCGCAAGTGTCAATCCGTTGATCGCCGGAGGGGGCTTGCATGAGAACTCTGAGGGAAAAAATCGTAAGAAAGCCCTCACTCGTACCGACCGAGCGTGAGAACCGAGCCCTGGGAACCGCCATCCTCTCGGAAACAAGAGCAGTCCCCTCCCCCCCCCCCACCCCCCCTCGCAGCATTCGAAACGAAATGGAAAGAGCGAAGAAATGAAAGAAAAAGAAGCAATCAGAAGTGGTCGCGAAAAAAGACGTGTGGCGGTCGGATTCCGCGATAGCGCGTGGCACTTTCAGCGTCATTTTCTGTCTGCTCCCACTTGCAGGAAGACGCAGATTATTTCTAATCACCATCATGATGACAATGAGGGTCATTTCCAGCATCACGAACCGACTTTCACGAAGAGAAAGATCATGTCGGCGTGGGAAAATTCGCTTCTGGACGGCGAATTGGGTTGAGAAACTCTTTCGAAACGAAAGCCAGAAAGTCAGCCGGTTATGTTATTGGCCACACGTACTCGTACACGAGGCACGTGCGTGACTTGGATCGCGTATGCCGTCCGATATCCCACCTGCACTGCCATAAGTCAGAGGCTCGATAAACGGGGAAAGGAAAGGAGGTTTTCGCGTTGCTTTAGGCCTTTCCACACGACCCTCGGTCGTCTTTTCACCAGCCACTCATTTCCTTTCCACCGCGTAATGAAGACGTACGGTTCCAAAAGGCAGGGATCCGTGAAATAAAGCCAGGTTCCCATGCAAAATCCCTGACGAGATATCACAGCGGGCGTTCCGTCCCCAACCCGTTAATCGCAAGAAACGGGGACGAACATTTCGGTCTCTGTCGGGAATGGAAAAAGTAGACGTCACCGCCGGTTGCATCTCCCGGTGTCAAAAGGAGTAGAAGGAAGCGTGGATGAGTGGACGAGGCTTATTATCAGCGCGAATAAGCGAACCTTGAAAGGAAGCAGCTGGTGGATAAATGGGTGGCAGATGTCTACGAGGGGGCATTCAGACCTTGTTTTGTTTCCTTCGTCCCCACCAGGTAGACAGGAGACACATCCGCTCCGATAAACATGGGATGGGAAGGTGAGAGGGAAAGGAGAGTTCTGGTTCCTCTGACCTTTGTCATCGGTTTTAAACGCTCTTTTCCTCTGGTTACTACGGGAGTGGAAAACAGCAACTTTTTTCGCAGGACTCAGACGTAGCATATGGTCACGCATCGCTGCCTCGTTTCGGGGCATGTTTACACATGCGTGTGTGTTTTCACGTCGGTGACTGGCCTGGCATGCAGGTATAAAACAAGGGAAGCAAGAAGGGGAAGTTTGTAGGGGGGGTCAGTGACTTAGTGGATGCCGGAAATATCCCCAGGATATGTTCTCTGTCGAGGCGACCACGTGCTCATAAAGCCCAGAAAAAAATGACTAGCGTATTTTTGGGAAGAAAAAAAGTACCGTTCCCAGCGTTCCGCTAGGGAGACGAGAAATTTTTTGGCGCCCGGAACCAGGTAAATGATGTTACCCTTCGTCGAGGATAGAATCATAAAAAAATACCGTACTCATGACATGCTTGCAAATTGTGACCAGAGCATGTCATACGGTTGGACGCATCTACGTCTAACGGTAAGATCATGATCACTGGGTTAGCAGACGTGTTGTAGGAAAAAAGCATCCTTTTGAAATGCACGCACGATTTCAAAAAGTGTCTTGGGAGTTAGGAGAGATGATTGGCAACAGTCATGACCGCCCATGATTGTTTCCCATTGAAGTCTTCTGAACTCCTTAACGTTCTTTTCTTCTCCTCCTACCATGAGCTTTAAAGGCTTTAAAGATGTCTTACCTTGCCGAGGAAGTATCGGCGGTAGCACCGGGCGGTTTCATCGGTCTCGAACTTGGGTTTCCCTTGCTGGGCCGGGACGAGGGGGTTGCCCTGGGCATCAAATGGGCAATCGTGATCGCATCCGTCCACCCAATAACCGCCCCCTGGCGGTAATACGATCATGGGATAAGGCCCAGGTCGACGAAGGACTTCTTCTAGGACTTCCCGAGGACTTTTCCGGTCCGGTGGGGGCTTGGGTGGAGGGGCTGTCTTATCCATCTCCTTGTTCGGAGTCTAGAACAGAAACAACAGAAAAATATGATAACCATGCACCCCATCATTAGGAATGCATTCCGCAGGGTCCACTGCAGTGAAGAAAAACAATACTCGGGATTGTGGAATGCACTAAAAACATGGGGGTTGGGAAGATTATGCCCTTTAAATCTCGGGGGAGGGAGAGGCTTGCTAGTATTTTATAACCAGGGGGTCTTTTTTTTCTTTGAGTGTGAGTCACGACTAGTGGGGATGACGAAACCTCGACCAACATGGCTGACCACTCTAAGCCAACACCTCAGCACCCATTAGCGCCTGTGTTTTCGCACCTTCAACGTAAACGTGCCAAAAATATAGATGGCCCTTGCAGATTTCTTTTTTTTTTTTTATCGCGCCCGAACGTCTTCCGAGGCCCAGCAACATCATTCGCATGCTGGTGAGCTACAGTAGGCCTAAGGATACTGCGTATTCGCGTGTTCACTTGCAGAGGCGTATTCACGTACAGAGAATTCGGAGACTCTAACGCCCGTATGCCGAAGAGGTACGAGCTTAAGCAAGGGGGAAATTACCGTTTTGGTCTTGACGATGGAGCATCGGAGCAAAGAACCTCTTCGAAAGGAGCTCCCACTGCTGGTAGCGCTCAAAACCTCTGTCATCGCGATACACACGAGGAAATTCACTCGATTTTGACCAGCATCCCAGCACACAGAACCCAAACACACACACGAGGGGAGTTTCTCTCACAAGCGGAAAAGCGAATGGATGGCGAGAGAGGAGAGGAGAGAGAGGAGAGTCAGAGCGGTGGGACGGCCAACGCAAACTGCCCACGGCTATGCACCGAAGAGTCAGTCAAGTCAGGATGCAGGGGAGAAAGCCCCCTCTTCTCTGCAATCCTGCAATGGCTTTGCTCATGCAGGGAAGAGAAAAAACGGACGTTTTTCTCTCTCCCCCCTTCTGGCTTTAACCGTTGTACAACCGCCGCAGCACCTGCCCTGCCTCCCTGGGGCCGAAGAGGGAACTGGACTGAACTCACTCGCGCACTCACACGCTCCCTTAACAATGGACATAGACTACCGACAGGAAGGCCATGGGAAAACCTCCGTCCGGCTTCCTATTGGGAAATTGCTCCATTGTCCTGTCCCCAGCCCCGTGTAATCTTCAGAGCAAAAGTGAGTTTTCCGTCCCCGCAGGCCTGTGCATCCATGACCTCATCCTTTCCCATGCACTCCCTCGGTCAAGACTCCCCCCCCCCCTTCCAACCGTAGTCCTAATGAGTCATTATTGTTAATTAGTCAACATGAGCCGATGTTACACTTTCCCTTTCGCACGGAGGTCGCAGGGATCAATCGCCTACAATTATAACCCATATTCAGACGACACGGTTCTATCCCACAATCTTGCGAAATGCAACGCATTCCAAATGAAGGTGCCATTCCGCTGCAACGACGAAAAGCGGAAGAGCCGCACACGTCGAACCTCGCAAAATGTGGACGAGGGGGCGTATACAAGAGCGTAATCACGGGGCAAATCCGGACCATTTGTTCGGACGATCACGAACTCCCAACGAGGAAACACGTGGGTGAAGGATCGTGAGAAGAGAAGAAAGTTTATTGAACCACAAATTCATCATGGACAAGCCTTTTGTTCCTTTCTGCTCCATCGAACGAAGGAATCATTTATCATGTTCACCCCCGATCGATTAGACTTACAACAGCTTCGCCTTTTCCCTTGGTCAATGACTTTCCTACTCGTATCTGCGGCAGATGCCAGGCTCCTTCACCTGTTGCCTTTCAAACCAATCTCTTCCGGACCATAAAGCAGAGATAAGGATCGGAATTATCTTCTAGAAGAAAGGAAGAGTGGTCAGTTCATGAAAAAAACCTTGCTGCGACACGCCTTCGCCATTCTTTCAACTATGAATTATCATTTGATGCATTTTTTTCTTCCCCGATACCGATGACGGATTGAACAAGGACATTGATCCGCCCAGACCCATCTTGCTCGCTGCGAGTTACCTGCAACGAATGGGGGAACTCTGAACCTGGCCATTCTCATCCCCATGGGCCCAAAGATTAGAGCATAGAATCGTTAATGGGGCAATTTGTTTCCTGGCGTGTCGGAACAGCTCTCTCTCCTATATAATCCGATAAAGGAGGGAAAAGCCTTGCATCCCAGGTGGTGTGGGGGAACCAAGAAAACGAGGATGGAATGCGGATAGACTCATTCCTCCTGACAAATAGACCATTTCCCGGTCCTAAAGATTCGGCGGGGAGAAAAACAAATCTCAGAGAATCCGACTGATATGGAGTTTAGGGAATGGGGGCAGGAATGTTATTGGCATTCACCCGCGAAAAAGTTAAGGGATTGTCTGTAACATGATGCCGACTTTGCAGACGCCTTTCACTTTCTTATATTCTCGTATTCCTGGAATTAACCGCACGAAACTGGGGCACGGAGTTGTTTCTGAAATGTCGACACGCTCCAATCTGGTTCATGGGAATGGAAGTTTACAGGAAAAGACAATTAATTATACCTTAAACAGACAGGAAACGCCAATTAACGAAAAGAAGAAGGTGTGAGAAAGGGTGGAGACTCCAGCGTGGGAGAGAAGAACCCCATTGAAAGGGATCACGGGTGCAGCGCCGAAGAAAAGGGTCGACCTGGGTGGATTGATATCTCACCGGCAGCCGAGGGGAACGAAATTTCTCACGAACCACCTTCCACTTCCCCCTTCCTTTTATCTTTTCTCCCCCTTCCCGCGAAAAAAAAGGGAAGGGGAAAATCCTAGTGGGCTGCAAAAAAAATTCGTAGCCAGTAAAATTTCTCATATATTACTTGACCGCAGGCATTAGAAAAGAGCTGCAGGGGGGTTTAAAGATCCGGCAAGGAATTTCTGAGTCGGTAGAGCGCTCCGGGAGAGAAAAATAATAATTTGAGGAAGGCGTGAAAAAAAAAAGAAAGGAAGGCGAGAAACAACACGTGGGTATGCAAGGGAGCCCATTGACCACCCTCGGAGTATTCAATTCGCCCCAGAAGGGAAGAAATAGTTTTTGCCGCCATTCATCTCCATGCATTATCCACGCCTGCTTGCAGGCGAGGATAATTTACGAATAAAGCGCTCTCTTCCGAAAAATGAAATATTTTTCCTTGTAAAATTGGAACTTTCTCAAGACTCTCTCAGACAGACACGCAAGGAGCCGCGAATAATTCTCCAGGTCATTAAATTCTCCAGGCAAAAGTGACTCACTCTACTTAAGAAATTGCAGTCAATCCCCCATCTCAAATCTATATGTCAGCCTTGTTGCATCAAGACGGACTTATTCACTCGTAATTTAGGGTTGGCATGCAAGTGGCCCTGGGCTGGGCACCTAGCACGAACAGGAGATGACCGATGGACAAAATTAGTTACCGAGTGGCAACCAAGATAGGGAACACGCCCAAGGGAAAGATCAGAGAAGAGATGGAGTGATGAAATAATAAGTTTTCAAGGGTTAAATACATTGAGCGGCTTTGGATAGGAAGCGACGGCGAAGGCCTTCGTCCAGCAGCGGACGGGAAAATGAATGATGAAGATGAATGGTAGGGTGACATCGGCCCACGATTGAATAATTCCTAACACATTCACTGCGCCCACTCGAGGGGACTCCTCGGCCGTGCAATCATTCATTTTCCGAGTTTCTGTTAAATTTGGCGTTTGACCAGTTTATCATACATGAATCTGTATGTACCTTATTATTATATATTACATGTACACGCACGCATGCACACACACATACCCTCTTCCTCCCCTCATTCCAAATATCGGGGTAGGAGGTCATGTTCGAGGAAGAAACGGTTCTCAAGCGTAATTTCACGCTGCGGGAGCCATTGATTAGAACGTTAATCGAGGATGGGCGAGGAATAATCAAGAGAGCAAAAGGAGGTTAATGCCGCCACAGGAGAGATCCCGGGTCCTCAGCCGAGAGAAAAACAACTCAGGGTATTGAGTATAGGAATTTCAGCTATGATCAACGTCTCCATTAGTATCAGGGAATGATGGGGTTTATTGCCACTCGTTTCCGCGGCATTCCTTTCCCAATACATCGGAATCCCTACAACCCTTAGACCCCCCAAGTGGAAACACACCGAAAATGGAGAACCGGTGTTTGGGGACAGGCGCTGACTGCAAAGCAGATTTTTTTCTCATCTCGGCGACGGATTGATGATGGTGGGTCGAAAGATCGCCATTCCCGCCGGCCATGCCAAGAAAAGTTTAATACGACGTTTCCTTTCGAGTACCTCATCCTCTTTTGCATATGCACTTCACCTCAAGGGTATCTCATTCTTCTCCACAACCCGACACCGCGCCATCGGAACGGTTTAACTGCTTCACGCGTTATCTGGGCTCAGGTCGAAGGGTACAGACAGGTTTCTTTATGTATTCAAGCTTCGTTTCAAAATGCTTCCAGATAATACTGCGGGAAAAATCCCCTGGTGTTTTCCAAACGCCAATGAGCTTGAAAATGAGGCTTTCTTCTCTCGATTTTCCAACCCAACGCGATAAACGCCTTTCCTCGGTGATGTATTATGTACCGGAAATGACGAGGGAAAAAGAAAAGCAAGGAAACGGGATTTCTGCCCCATTTGAAAAGCAGGGAACGCTTGCAAGTCGAGCGAGACCCCAGGGTTCTGATCAGCCTCATCCTTATTCATTTTCTTCTTGTTCCCAGGACGCTTTTTTAAAATGAAATGCTCCGCTTTCGATTCCCCCTCCTGAGTAAGCCCCCGTTTTTTTTCTTCCCCCCCCCCCCCCCCCCCCTCCCCCTTGCAAGCCAGACGTTCGTCCCGCATCATTTACCCATCGAGTTTCTCATTCCTCCTCCCTGGTGCTTGAAAAATGAATAAAAATAAGTATTGGGCATCGTGGGGTTCAGGCACCGTTTACATTTTTCTTTTCAATCGTTTCCAGCACGACTGAATTATTGTTATTTACGATGGATGGAGTACTTGATTTCGAAACGCAGCTAATGGTCGGCGCGAGCCCCGATAAGAAATTGCATGATCGAGACCCTGGAGGCGAAGCTCGGTGCCTTTGCGGGTGGAATGCAATCGGCAGACGAAAAGAAAGGAAAATGTAATGACGAAGCATGAAAACAATCGTAATGAAGTTGCGGGAAGGTGCCGGTGACTGGGCAGGGAAAATGCGAGTGTCACAGCACAGATGTCGCCAGCTGTCAAGCCCCTTTCCACGCGCCGCCTGGCCACCCGCCGTTGCGGGTTAGTGGCAGGCCCAGGGGCACAAAGGGGGCTTTTTTCCTTCTTTCTCCCTATCTGGGATGAAAGCCACGTATTCGAATTTCAAAGGGTCGATTTACAAGGGTCAAGATTGTCGAGGAGGGCAAGGGCACATTCTGGTCGTTCCAGAGCGATTTAGAATGGAATGATCATGTCCAGTTATTGTCTCGAGAACCGTAGGCTGAAACCACGAACACGGGAGCACAAGTCGTTCAGCGTCTGCAAAGCCGGTTTCCTTCTACTCTCTCTTTCCTCTATGAATGATATTCGAGACGCGGCATCCATTCCAAACGAGTTTCGTGTTTCCCCCTCCCCCCTCCCCCCCTTTTCACCCCTTGGTCGAGAGACGATAAGGTAGACAAGTAAAAAATTACATAAAAAAAAAAACACGATAATGGTATGGGGAATTTGATACAGATGCATGCATGCACGAGAAGCCAGAGCCTTTTTTTAAATTGTCTCACCTGAGTGCTGAAATAGGCGGGTAAGACGCATCGCTGGTCGTCCAGGCGACTCGTTTGCAAGCGCTCCAGCAACTCGAACAGTTCCTGGGAGTTGTTCGCCTGCATTTTTTTTTTGCATGGAAAGAAGCAAAAGCTGTGCCACTAACAAGCTTCGACAACACGTTTCCCACCCCTCACACGAAGACACATCAACAAGATTGCAATCGTATGGAAGCTTATAAGCTTACGAAAATTTATCTTAAATTTTGATTTTCGTTTTTGCTCGAAACAAGCCAGCAAAAAAAAAGCTAAAAGCTGCGGGGAAAACCCTTTACGAAAAGAGGTAAAAAAAAAAAAAGAAAGATATGATAAAATGAGGGCAGCCCACCTTCTTTTCTGGCGATGACTCGGGAGAAGAAGCAGGAGCGTGACTCTGGCAAAAGAGCTGCCCCTCCATCGTCTGTTTCCTGGAAAAAATCCACAAGAACACGTTGGGGTCAGGTCACACTGTACACGAACGCACGATGTAGCACACTCGTTATTTGCCAGAGACTTGGCACGTTCCGAGGGAAGCGGCGAACGCAAACACGGCAACGATCGAACACACGTGCTTACTTTCTGCGGCGAGGGATGGGGGAATTCCGTCGCGACGATAGCACGGAATCCCCGTGGGATTTTGCGGGACTGCAAAGCCGCCACGGCGAGGACGATCGGTGAGTATTGAGCACCAACATGATCGATAGATCGAAACTGGGAAAAGGAGCGTGCGATTCGAAGAGAGAACGTGAGGAGGGAGCCGGAGCAAAACCAATCGTCCGGAGCGGCGCCTTTGCGCTGACTGATGGGCCCTTGGGTCCAACCCGAGGTTCTTATGAGAGAGCGAGGGAAGGGAGGCTGGAGGCTGGAGGGGGGGAGAGCTCAAACTCATGCGCTTCCCTTGTTTTCCCTTCCCTTACGGGGTGCCGTTCGCTGCACCGCCTCCTTACTCCTTCGCACTTCGCTACCTGCGCTCGTGGAAGTAGGCTGCTCATCCCACTTTGTGAGCTCCTCGAGCACACGGCGGAATGGGATCTGGACCCATGAACTCGATAGCCGGAACAAAGCCTCAGGTTAATGAAATCAACTGAGTTCTCGATACAATGGGAGCAGCGAATTCCTTTTTGTCCGATGGCCTTGGAGAGCGACGTTGATGGCTTTTCCCACACTTGGAGAGGGCGAGGGGAAAGCGCGCAAAGGATCTTGTTAGTCGTGCACTCGCTACACCTTTTTTTCTCACCATTTGTTGTAGTACGAGGTGAAAGCGAAATATGCAATCCCTCGTCGGGCGATTCCGGTTTTCGGTACGCGGAGGAACAAACACGAGAAAAATTCCAAGGCGTCCCTCGTTACCCTCGTCGAAGCAGGAATTATTTTTACTCATCGGCGGACCGTCACCGAACTCACCGGATCGAACCGCGTTGCAACAGACGATGAATCACGGAGGACAAACCTCCCCGGTCATGCATGTACGACCGAAGGATGCGACCATCACGACCGTCTCCACCGAGATGGGCATCGAAGGCCGAGCATCTCCCAAAGCCCATTTTCATGTTTCGGCCCATTCGGCATTTGCTCCTCCATTAATCGGTATGCGAGCATTACCAGAGCGTGCGTGCTTCATTCACGCCGCAGGAAATGTCCCGCATTCCTCCCGCCTCGTTTTCCCCTCCTCGAGGAAGTCAGTCCCCTTTGCTTTTTTTTTTTATTAGCGAGCCTCCTTTCTTTATAAAAAGAAATGAGGCTGTTTATGTAACCGCCAGGGTGTGTGGGTCAGCCTGTCGGCCGTCAGTGTCGGCTTTCGTCAACGGCTGCGGGTATCCTACAGGGTGTTTCGCATCCAACCGAACCGACTCGAGTGCCCATTTCCAGGTAGTCACGCCTCTTACAACCGAGAGTGCAAAACTCGATCCATTTCGTCCTTCGAATGAACAACCGCGAGATGTTAGTGCAGCAAAATGACGATACGTTCGACGGCGGAAGAGAAAGTGCGGTGCGTTCGAAGCTTTTCTAGCGTGAAAACGCAGCCGAGGTTCAAAGACGATTTCGGTGGCGAACTTTCTACACGGGAAACGATCCCACCCGCATATCCGCATTTCAGCGAAACCGGTAAACGCCACCGACCTGCCTCGCTCGGCGGAAAAATTCGGCCCGGAAGAAGCAGCAGGAACCGTGACCGTCGTGACGCGTGACCGCCGCGAATCGGGCGGACGTGCCTCCGCGGAATTGAACTTGACTCCCACGTCGGTTTTTCTCGGACTTTTTTTTTCACGGGGAGGTGTGAAGTTTTATGGTGAAGGAAAGGGCTTAGAGAAACCGGCAACCACTCGTGAGCTCAGAGAGAAAATCACAGAGGTTTTACGGGGAATCAGTCAGGACCTGACCCAAAAGTGTGCCATTACGTACAGAGACGCTTGCCTAGACAATATGGGGAAAAAAAATTTTTGTTCAGGTTAATATTAGGACCTATGATTTTTTTCATTAAAATATGCCATGTACAAAGTTCCCGTGTTTCTTAGTTACCAAGATATTCGCATTCAAGTCCGTTTGATCATACTTGAAACACCCTGTATCGTTCCTCGTTTTGCGAAATTCCCATCGCAACTGTAGACGTGACGGTCTTGACATCCTCTTGCTTAAAAAAAATTGGATGCAGTAAGAAATCTGTCATAAAATAAACGTGCAATTTATAAGCTCTGAGGAAAATGGCCCCTCCTCCGCACCGGCCACCGGCCATTCCCACGCGCGGCGTCAAAATGCATTCCGTCGGATCTTCGTCTGTTTCGTGCACATTCGCCGATGGCCAGTGGATGGCCAGTGGACTGGGCGTTGCCCGGCGTTTGTCTTTAATCGAGTCACTCCCCTCGCGGTACGTTTCCTGGTCCATTATGCGTCGTAACCTGGGAGGTAAGCATGCCGAAATGCAGTCAAGGGTTTGGCCGGACCCGGGCCCAGGGGAGGGGAAGGTGATGCAAAAACCTGACAACGTAATGAGGGATAATCTGGCAATTTCTTTTTAATTCTGGGACGAGGAAATTGCCGCATGCAAAGATCAGGGTCAGTGTCCAAGGTCCCCGCGTCCGTTCGCGTGGTCAAGGACTTTCTCCCCGCGATCCCAGAATGATGTCATGCTCGGACCGGGCAGTCCCTCGATCCCCTAACCCTTTCGTGATCGACGACGTAATACAGTCGCAATCGAGGCGTGGGATCATCAGGAGCGTCTATGATTGGAAAGGCACATGGCAGTCAACGTGGAAGCAAAAATAATACCGGGGAGCCCGGGCGAGTGGAACCGTGCAATAATGAGATCTTAATGATTCCCTGCAGCCTCCGACACGCTCGATTCCTCTAATTCCGGGAACTGTTCCTATTGGTTACGTAAATGGCACGGATGCGAAGTGGATTGGCACACCTTTCTACCTCCGGCAGAGACGAGGAAACGACAGGGTCGTATTTCCATAATTTGACATTCCCCTGAATCCGATTTTCCCTCTGGGAGTAAATATTTTTCTATAATTTATGAAATCCTGAGATTATAGGTCCTGCGGAGAGGTCATAAAAACCAGCCGGACGTTTATGGGCACCTTCCGAAAACGGTGATGTGAGGTTCTTTCACCGCAGGAAAAAAAAAAGTAGCAGCGAGGGGAGAGAAAGTGATATTTTACCCACTTATGGCAAAGGGAAATCGACAGACGCTGCGATGATTTGCATGTGCGTGCAGCGAAATGGCGTGCAGGCGCGGAACGAAAGGCTTCGTCGTGAACTCTTCATCGGGTTTCTGGGCCACAAAACGGAATGGATTCAGAGAAACATCATCATTAGGAATCGGGCCTGTCAATCACAATCGCCTCGATAATTCCTCCCTTTTCTCGCCCCTTAATCAGGTCAGGCTCTTCATCGCATATTCAGCGCCATTCTGTCCGATTCGAATCAAATTATATCCGCTAACTCGCACGAACTTTCGGACTCGTGGAGAAGCCGGTGAGAATGCATGATGAGGCCCTTGTTTCGTTTCCCTGGCATTATCGTCTGAGGACTCATAAATCCCCGGTGTAAAATGATACACACGATGATTTATATGGTGCATAATCAACGGGGGAATCAAGCGGAAAATCATCGCTCCCCCCTCTTATAAACTCCACAGGCATTTTAATGGATTCTTCTCGTTCCTACACGGAGAATACTGTATTTGGGACCCTGTCCGTAAAATTCCTCGGCCCACGCATCCGTCCTGCTATATTTCAATCGATGGAGCGGAACGCGCGAGAAATTAAGAACTTTCGGGCACGGTGTCTCGAGTGTTTGTCCATCGACGGTGTCGGGCTTTCTGCCGGATTCTCGGGAAAAATAAAAAAGGACACTTTTTCTGTCTCGCTTTCGAGTTCTGAGAACCGGTGTCGAGCGGACCTCGACCGAAATGCCTTCTTCGAAATCTTTCCTCATGCTCCCAAAAAGCCTCTTTGTGTCGGGAGTCGATACAAAGCGAATGTATATATCGTCTACGCGATAACGAACTCGGAGCTTCGAAAGGGAGACCAAAGTAAGACTTCATGATTCTTACATACAAAGACGCTGAGGGGCGACTGGTTTACGAGCTGCTCGCAAGGAGGGCTCCAAAGGTAACCCACAGAGCAGAGAGCAGAAGAAAATTTAAATCTCCAGGCTGTATAGGCAGAGGAGAGCGGAGAGCGGAAGAAAATTTAAATCCCTCGGCCGTATAGGAGAGAGGAGAGAGAGAGCGGAGAGAGAGAGAGAGCGAGAGAGGGCAAGGCATAGATGACATTCCAGGGAGAACCGCATTATTTTCTCTTGGTATGCATCGCATTATAACTTCAGGATTCTGGCTGCCTCCTTCGTGACCTCTCCGTCTTATTACATCCAATATCCTTCACTCTCTAATTGCCGGCGAATACTTTAAGAAAATATCCGGAATCCTTACAACTTTAAATACCTGTACGCATTTTTTTTCCTTCGTTGTGGGCACTATGAAGGCTGGGGAATTTTTTCGTTATCACGGTGGGATCAAGATACGACTGCGTATCCGGAATGGCTCCCTCTTTCGCGACATGGGAATAATGGGGCTTTGTTACACAGGCGCGTCATGGCTCGGATAATCATCGCGAGATTTATTACTACGGTGGGAAAAAACTGCACAGAAAGTCAGAGTCACGATCATTCACGGACCAAGCATGGAATCCAAGCACGTGCTTAATCGAATGGGAAAGCCACCGTGAGGTACGCCTAGGTCAAGGTTATTTAACCTGGGACCGGCGAGTCCCGAAGGACCCGCAGAAAATTTTTTCCAGGGAATTTCCTCGCAGCCCGGGACCAGCGAGTCCCAACCGTTTTCCTTCGATTAGTCATAAATATAATTACGGATCGTACCCGACAAGACTTTCGGGATTCATAGCCGAGGGAAAAAAATGCCGATTGTGTGCGTTGGCTCCCCAATCAGCATGAATGGGGAGTCACGAGGCGAGACCACGAGGCGAGCGATTTTCTTCGAATTTCAGATTGCTTCGAGAATCGCCTTATGCCGGATTAAGACGGATCAGAATGGGAGATGGGATTACGTTTAGCATGTTCACGAGCATGGATTTCCGTCTCTCTCGACGGAGATCCTGGGAGGCAGCATAAACACGTATGTTCTACACAGGCAGTATATCAATCAAAGGAATGTTATCTAATCGAAGTCTCCATCGAATGCATTCAATGCGCGCGCTCTCTCCCTCCTCTCTTCCTCTTCTCCCTCTTCTCTCTCCCTCTCTCGGGATGGTATCCGAGAATTTTACCTTCTTCCCGGACAACGGTATCCCGGTTCTCAACCGGTTCCTCCTGAACTTTTTTTTCCTGCTACTTACATTCCAAGACGTCTCATCATGTCCGAACTTCCTGGGCGGGTCATTAGTTCGCAACAGCCGCGGAGGAATTTCATACCGCGAGGTAAAAACGCACAAGAGATGACGCAAGGAGGCACGTGAGGTGAAGCAGATAATGACAGGCGATGCGAGGTGATGACCCCGGTGACAAACCGGTGGGCGGTGCGAGAAACGACGGCCACGCATATTACGTCACCTCCTACAGGGTTTGCAGGACGGGGTGGCTCAAGAAAACACCAGCAACCTCTCCTCATACGCCTATAATGGTGCGTAGAGACGTGTAGCTTTTGCTGTGCTTGTTATGCCGACATTCATTGTCGGAATGCACTGAAGTACACACGATTGGGTGAGCAAACTTATTTTAATTTTTTTTTAATCTGCAAAAACAACTGCAATTTCGTGGTGAAAATTAATTGGAATTGCGAGCGAAAGAAAATGATGAAACGATTCGCAATAAAATTTCTGATGCTGCCGCTGAACGAGGGTGCCTTCGTCACGGCAGGATTTCGTACTTCCCGACCGAATATTGCCGGATCCGCCGGGGTTCTAGAACCGAACTGGGCGTTTCTCCGTTTCTTCACCACCCTGTCACGAACTGGTTGTTGGGCAGTGTTGCGCAATCCCCCGTGATCCTTGTTGTCACACGAGCACCATCCCTTGATTCATGGGCCGGGCGTCGTTTATCAGTCGCGTGCCCTATGGGATCACAGCGACGGCTCGAGGAGGACCGTATGATTATCTGGTGGGGGGGGGGAGGGGACGACATCAAGTGTGAAAAGCCCGGCGTCATCATTTGACTCCATCAAATGAACGACCCGATCATTCACATCGACTTTTTTTTCCCCCTCTTTTGAATACCCCCGAAGGGCTTTCGATGCAACGGGGGGATTTCGAGGAACTTCCCGAGGGATTTACGGCTCGATTTTCGTTCCGAAAAAGGGGGGGGGGGGAGCTCCGGCTTTTATTTCCATTATTTATGATTATCATTCCCTGTTAATGCTCTGCCTTCTCTCGCCGACGTTCATCAGGCTCACGCCTTCGACTCCAATAATAGTTTTTCATAGAGCCCTAACTTATCCGAGTGGGAAGAAGAGAACGTGATAAATGCTACGCCCATCGTAGCGAACTAATCCTTGCGCACTACCGAAAAAAAAAAAAATTTGATTGCTTCGAGAGACCCTTCCTCCACGTCGAAGAAGTTCTGCCGACCCGTCGGCGAACGTGCCAGGTGGGAGCGTCGTTGCCAGGTGGGAAGAAACCGGACCGATCCGAGCCCTCTCCGCTCCACGCTGATTTCATTTTATTCCCCTTGATATCGACGACGGCCCTGAACTCGGTGGCGTGGGCGTGATCACGGAAGAAACGGAGGGGGGAACCGAAACGATACTTCACCTCGGATATTCCCCCCTCATCAGCGAGAGATCCATCAGAGATTTATGGTAGTTGTCAGGGAGAAGGCGATGAGCCTCCTTGCCCATTATCCGCTGGGTGGAGCCGCTGCGTGCGCGAGGGTGGAGGCGCCCCGAATTTCCACCGGTGGCATACCGGCCGCGAAATCGTTTTTTCTTTCTCATCGCGCTTTGCGTCGTCCATCAGTTCCTCCTCGTGTTGTCAGATACTTAAAATGAGAATTTTTTTTTTGGAATCACCCAGAATCGTGAAGAAAACAAAAACCTGGATGAAGTGGAATCTTGTATTTACAAAGAAAGGGGGAAATAATTATTTAAGAAATGAATACAAATTAGGAGTATGAAAATAATTTTAAAATGATTTATTATAAATAAATGTCAATATGAATAATTTAAAATTCAATTTTAATTTTAATTCGAAGTCAAAGCAGTTCGTGTTTAGAGTTTGAATAATCTGATCAAAATTACGTTCACGTCCGAATTTTCTGCAGCGAAACTCCCGACGATTCCAGACTTAATTCGACCGTGCACATCGCCCTTAAGGCGAAATCTCGAGGCGGGATTGCTTTTCCACGTCATCGTGTCGGAATCGACCTTAAAGCATCGAGTCAGCATGCTTGACGAAATGCACGTGGGGGATCTCGTGCAACACGCATAATGACTCCGGTCGTGCATTATCCTTCCGATTTCGTCACGCGAATTTTTTTTTTTTTTTTTTACGAACCTCTAGGAAAAGTAGGCTTCGGCGCCGTCTGCAGGTATTTACATCATTAATTAGCATTTTACGGTTTTTTGCTTATGGATCTTCTCCTCCCTCTAACCCATTTCGTAGGGACACTTTCCCTCTGATATCGGAACCATGTGCCACTATCGACGTGGTCAAAAGGTCAGGCCCCCAAAATCCTTCATTTCTACCCCTCTGGGCAAAACGAGGAATTCCATTCTCTTCCTATTATAAACCGACGAGAATGTCTCCATTTAAATGCCACTCGATTCGCACAACAATTCCGAGTCACGCGCCGGAGCCCGTGACCTTAAAACCGTCCGTTTAACCACCCTCGCCTCGGGTTTCCCCCGTCGGCTTTAATCTGTGAAAACGGGATGATGCAGCATCCGGCCCCAGTCGCCATGGAAACCTCGCGTCGAACGCGACCTTTCAACGGGGGGCCTAGCCCACAAATTACTGGAGCATCGTGATCGCCCTACAAACAATGAGCGAGGGGGGGGGTAAGGGGGGGAGGGGGGGGGGGGGTTGGCCTACCGCCAACCGGTACCATCCTCGGTCAAGTGCAAGTGCAAGTACCGCCATGGATACTCGACCTCTTTGAAGGGCGTCTGATCTCGCGGGTGCGATATCTCCGCCTGTCATGTCGACTTAATCGGATGAGAATAAATCCGAGCGATAAACCTGCGCTTCGACTCCTCGACCCCCCATGCTACGTCGTCGAGTCGGTTCGACGAGATTCTATCTGAGAAGCCGACAGATCGACAAAAAAAAAATCGCTACGTCTTCAACCTTCTGAGGTTTCGGTCGAAACTTTTAGCATTTCTCACTTCGAGTGAGAGCATTGAATGAGAGAGAGAGAGACGCATCCCGTGGAAGGGCTTTCAATTTCCATTCGGGTAATTGCTAGGTAATTCGAAGCAATACACTCGATTCTAGTGTCCAAACCCGCTTGATTGAACCTTCTTAAGCTGAGGTCACGAAATTAGAGCTTAAGTAGTCTCGACGTCATCGTCATCAGCGCTTTTATATAATTTCTGTAATATCCCTAATAACCGCTGAGAGAAAACCAGGCCCATCATCTTCGATCTCGGCACGAGTCCAGAGTGAAACACTTCGAGACGGTACCCAGTACTTAGTACCCAGTACCTATTACCCAGTACCCAGTACCTATTACCCAGTACCCAGTACCTAGTACCTAGTACCTAATACGTTTTCCTCGATTTCCAGGGATCGGGAGCACGGAAGCGTCGATGGAAAGCATTGCTCCCGAGGGCGAGAGGGGATTTGCAGAGACACGATCCGCCGGGGCAGGGACACGATCCGGCGGGGCAGGGACGCGATCCGGCGGGGCAGGGACGCGATCCGGAGGGGCCGGCGACGCTGATTGAGACGTGAGTTCCCCTCCGCGTTTTCGCGATAATACCGGTAATACCGGTGATAACGGCCGAGTGCGGACCCCCGAGTCCGGGGGAAAACGAGGGCAGCGTGCGGCTCGTAACTCAGAAAATCTTCACTCTATCATTATCGCTCGCTCGCTCTCACTTGCACAACGGGGAAGAGAAATCCACCGTTCGCATCCGAGTGAAAGAGATCAATGAAAGAAAAGCTTATCTCCGGTGGGGCATCGACGAACGAAGGGAAATTACAGATAATGAGCAGACGGTTATTACCGGGTGATTTCCACGGTTGCAGTCGTCACGGCGAAATGGATTAACCTGGGACTTCCACTGAGGTTTCGACATGTGGGTTTACCGGAGGAAAAAAAAAAAGAGAAAAGAAACCTGAGGAAAAACCGCGCGGTTACCCCTTTCGCTCGGTGGAAAACGGGAAAGGACCGTCGCGATCGTTTTCGATCGTGGAAGGAAAAAAGGCGTTGCGACATGGCGTTGTACACCTCGGAGAACATTTCCCAGCAATCATCAGTCACACCGAGATTATTATGATATCATCTCGGATCTCTCGAGTCTTTTTTTTTTTTTGACAGTGTTGAAA
>CAJPEV010003438.1:0-30823 GCA_905338385.1 Darwinula stevensoni | reverse complement strand
CGCAAGAAACTTCTTTAGCGACATGAGGCTGCGAAATGTAAGTGCATACAGTACACAAGTACTTCGTAAGTGAGGAGTAATAATTCCTGAAAGAGCATTTCTGTCCGATTAATTTTTTTTTTCTCGTTTCCGTCGAAATGAGTGATAACCAAAATTCAAAAGAAATATGTTTGAATTGCAAGGGAGCGGTTGTCCGGTCAGGAACAACTTCCTGTCTCTTGAAAATTTTCTTCCCTAAAGAAAAATTTAGATCTGTGGAACCATGACTTACCTGCAACCTGACGTCAAAGTTAGGAAGCTTCTCCTTTATTCGTCCCCGTCAGATGTCTCTCATGTCGGTCAATAGTGTCAACATGGCAGCCTGCATAGGCTTGATCTCCGCTGCACCAAATTCGACGTTTCAGTGTGAAATTCGACATATGAGCGACAAAACCAGCATTTGAGTGTGGGATTTGATTCGTTTGCGCTTCTCCTGCTGTGGTGCGGTTAGGTCTAGGCCTAATGATTTTGGCAGAGAGAAACGTGCCGACTTGCGCTTTCTAGATGTTGCGATGGCAAGGAATACTTTGACACATGGGCAATTGCTACTCGTGCAAAGGGAAGAAAGCCTTCACCGATATTCCAGCAGAGGAAAGGCCTGAAGTGAACGTGAAGCTGATGGCCTCTACCCAGGAAGTACAGACGCTTGAGGGGATAGCTGCCCAGTCAGGTCAGGTAGGTCAGGAATTGGGTCATCTGTATCAACATGAGTGTTGTCTAACCGATTGCGTAGGTCGGGCGGGAGCTCTAATGCCTGATGACCTGGTGCTCTGGCCATGTCTATAGGCGAAGTTATTACTAGGTTTTATTGGTCCTTCAGTTAGAAGTACCACTTCACTGTTACCCTTAACTGGAACCAGGGCTGCCCAGAGGGGAGGCAATTGGGGCAATCTGCCCCAGGCTCCTCTTATCAAGGAGTCCCAAGTGGGGCCTCAAGGGGTCTCCAGTTTAGTTTTGCCCCAGGTCCCTGAAAACCTCTGGGTGGCCCTGACTGGAACACTAAAATGGATGGTAGGAGACATTTAGTCATTATGCAATATTGTTACCTCGTTTTCTATTTCAGGAACATAGAGCTGGCCGTATGATTCCCTACAGCCGCATTCCAGGAATACCTGCAAGTAATGTAGGACTGCCGGTTGCATCAGGTAGAGGAGGCACAACTAGCAGACTTAAGCCACCCTCACCATTCCAGAAACTTGGTTTAAAACCCCCTGAGGTAATTTCAGTACCTGTACAGCCAAAAGGAACAAAGCCCTCTTCCAAGATTCCATCAAATTCTATGGTGACATCAAGAGGAGTGAGCACAGTCGAGCGTCGACCGAACCCCCGCTTTGGGAGCCGGGTTGTTCCAAAGCCCCTCAATGGGATTCCAAGCTGTCCGCCGAATTCAACAGGTGTCGGTTCAAGACTTCGCTTCTATCACAACAGTTTGGGAGACATGAATGCAAATTCTTTCGAAGATTTGCAAAATGCGAATTCCTCCTCTCAACCTGATGTGTCCAAGAAACCTGAAATTAACAATGAGAGGGAAAAGTTTTTCTGGAGCGCATCAAAGATGGGACTGCCAATACCGAAGAGACCTGTTCTCAAGGCTGCTGACCATCTTCTCCCTACCAGTGCATCTTCGACTACCAGTACAGCCGGTGAAAGTGACGGATCGTCGCTGCGCTCGTCTGTGATAGGATCATCGGCTGCGAGTTTTGAATCGGACGTTGATGCTGGTGGGTCAAAAGAGTCTTCATCAGGGAAAGATTCTGGGGTCGTGGTGCCAGTATTGTCACGACTGCCACAGAAAAGGCTGAAGCCATTGTGTTTTCCATTTCCACCTACTGAAGAGAATAAACCAGCTCCAAGTGGATGGAAACCATCCAGCCTTCCATCTATTGTAGGACCAAGCAAAGTGGGACTTCGTCTGTCATCACTTCAGCCACCCACATATGGCAGTCGACTTCCGACATCATCCGGCAACCTCTCATTTAAGCCTAATACCAACATATTTCAGGGTGCCGAAATCAAGAGTACCGATTACCAGTTTCCAAAACCGACCAAGTATCGTTCGGGGTTTGTTCAGTTCCGCAGTGCAAAGTTTGAAGCCAAAAAGTTAGAAGCTAGTGAGAAGGCGATCATTCCATTGCCAAGGCCTCCGACACCAAACAAGATGGAGAACACTACTCAGTCTACTTCTCCTCCAATGTGCATGGAGTGCAGTCGAATTGATCAGCCTCCAACTGGTAGGATGCTGATTGCCTCTACCAAAAATTTTTGTCCAGAAATGAACCAGCAGTCATTAAGAAATGAAGAAGCCAAAGAAACTCAACCTGATGGTGCTGATCCTAGTCACACTGAGGTACCAGGTGACCATGTGATTGAAAAGAGTTGTGACACAAAGTTACTTACAGAACGTACCAATGAAAGAGTTAGAGTTACTGAAGATATTATATCCCACAAGGAGAAAGATGAGAAAGTTGTAAATGGAATCTGGCCCCTTCTGGAAGGTGATGAAGATGAGACCAGCAAAACTCTGCCCTTGGATGAAGCACCTCGTGTCCTAAGGAGCCGAGCCCTCATGTCCCCTGAAAAGTCAATCTCGACTGAAAGTGAAGGAACAGATAAGAGTGACGCAGAATTCCTCATTGACGACGAGATTGCCGATCAGCCAGAGCTCCAAGTGGCCTCAGGTCAGTCCCCTCTCTGCTCCTTTAAAGGCCCCATTTGATTGGATTCCTTTTCTAAAATTGCTTTCTGCTGCTGATCCAGATGCTGAAACCTTGAGCCTTGCCTCCACCCAAAAGTTTGACGAGGAGACATTGAGCGTGATATCAGGACATTCAGAAGCAGAGACCCTGCCAACCATTTTATATTCTCGGTAAGTGTCATTCCTGGTGCAGTCTGTGTTAGTGCTTGTGAACATGAAATTAATTTGTCTCATTCTATTGCAAAAACTTTTTTAACATGTGGGTATTAAGAATGCAGAAACAAGGTGTGACTTTTCATCCTACACTTCATCTAAGTGAAAATAGAAATATAATTTCATCCTTTTTAATGATGGATAGATTTTCTGTAAATCTTTAAAATCTTTGAGGGGTTGAATGACGAAATTTGGCATAGTTTGTTAGCAATGGCAGCAAAAATATCTGATTAAAGTATTGCATAATTATTTTAAATTTAAATTGAGTTTTTTTTGCATCAGTATTTTATAGCCGTTTTCCATGTCCAGAACTTCCCTCCTAATCCATCATCATCCACAGTTCACAATAAAAATGAAGAACTATGATATTGACTAAATGAGTGAAAGAGGTGACCTGAAATGGAAAAAACCTTTTGTGCTATAATTGTTTTGTGATTCAGCTTTAATGATACAGCAGACATTTTCCTCAGCATGGGAACTTGCACAATAATTTAATAATAATAATATTGTCCACCAAAAGAGAAAGGCATGAAACTAATGAGTAAAGTACTGGGAAAGCAGATCTGCCACCAGTTAACATGTGAGACTGGATCATTTCTCTCAGAGCTGATGTGATCCCAAGCAACAGCTTGCAATCTACAGGGTGTATCAAAATGTGCTGCTGGTCTTGGGTTTGCATCTTTTGGGAGCTTTCCACTCTTGTTCCACCACTCCTGCATGGTTTTCGTGGATCAGTCGAGTCTCTTGGGTGTTTAAATATTTTCATGTGCATCACGAAAAGCTATGCACATGATCATGTGTATTGCCCTTTGCTACTTTGATTTTAAAATGTGAAATTAATGGGGTATGTTGCATCTGATACATGCCACCAACCTGACTTAACAAAAAAATTGAAACTTATTTAATTTATTGGAAGTTGTGTGATGAAATCGAGTGTGTTGAAGGTGGCAATTAGGTTATGGGATTAAAGCAATCATAGCTGAAGAACCAAAATAGCTAGTAATGGTTTTCATTGGAAATATGCCAAGGTAAAGAATTTGTTCCAGTGAGAGTGTCATGGTGGCATGAATGACTGGATGGTTGTCTACTTTGCGAATGCCTCTCAGCCTCCTCTTGCCGCGTCGTGATAGGATGGTATTCTAATTTTGCGCTTGAGAATGTCAGTTGGGTCGGGTGCGATGGGGAATCGTCAGATGAGGATGGAGAACCTCAGGAACGCAGGGATGTAGATGCTGCAAAAAAAAAAAATTAGAAAGCTAAGGTGCTAACTGAAGCAGAACGAAATTTCATGGTAGAGTTGGGAAATTAGAAGCTCGGTTTTGCAGTTTCCCATATGGCGTTCCTCGTGAACCGGAAGTGGCTAATTAACAATCGGCAGCCAGCAAAAAAATATACGCCAACGTTGAGAAATTGTGAAATCTCCAGGGAGATCTCCCCCTTCGTTTTATCGTCTAGATCGGACTGGCCGTCGCCGTTTCCGGAAGGCGACACCGCGCACCGCTGGACGGAGAAGAGGAAGCTCCGCTCGCTCTCCCTCTCCCTGTCGGAGAGCCCGCCCCACTCGTCCGGCGGACAGAGGGCGGGCCTCCACCGCCTCCGCCGTCCCCTTTCCCTGCCTCCTTCCCCGTCGCCTTCCACTCCTCCGATTCCCCTCGCTCGAGAGGAGCTCCAGCATCTCCTCGCTACTTATCCGAGGTCAGTCTGAATCCGGTTCAGTTTGTTTTTTTTTTTGGTGTATGATTAATATAATCCTAAGCTGCGTGTATGTGAAACAAAAATTTATTCACAAGGATAATTTTATTTTGTTATGATCAAATAACAACTAGTAACGTTTGAACGCTGCCATCTGAGCCATATTTTCATTGTTGCTTTTGATTTTTCCTTGCGAAAATCCCGTCCCACTGTGAAGCAGTGCAAGGTGAAGCAAGGTGAAGTCGAATGCACGAGAGATGTGCGAATGAAAACTCCATGTACTAATGTGAATGGACCGTACATGATTCGAATGAAAATATCGATGAAGAGATCGGAATTTACAGTTCGAGAATAACGTATTGCTTGCGTCTTAGCGGTCCGGAAGTGACGCCAGGAACGGGACCAGCGTCGCCTCCATCGGGAAGAGAATGGCGTTAGACGAGATAAAGCTCTTTAAATCAAATATTCCTAAGTCCGGAAATGTTTCATGAATTCGACCGGGAGGAACGCAGACCCGGTGCAGTCGCTAAAGGCGGCGCATGCGCGTTCCGGGGAGGTCCGGCAAGATTGGTGGCTGCCGGTGCCGCGAGGGCGATCTTCAAAGTGAGGGGTCTGAATGGTAAAACTGGTGTATTTGCGAAGAATGTCCAAGAAACTGATCGTCGGTCTGATGCAAGATCGTAGACTAGACCAGGGGGCCCGTTCCTCGCCTGTGCTAAACTTAAATCTAAATCTAAATTAAATTTAAATCTTAGTCTAAAGGGTCAAGACGAAGAATGGACTTTTTGCTTTTAGACTGCTTTTGGATTTAGATTTAAGTTTAGCACAGGCGCGGAACAGGCCCCAGGTCTGCTCACGCGCAGCCCCGCCCCTATATGTTGTCTGCTGCTGATGTCACGCGGTTCAAGCATCGCGCGGGGGTCCGCTGGGCGCCCCCCTTAGCTTCTCTCTCCTTCACATTTCCTGTACCCCTTTTTCGAGACTTCACATGTTTTTTCTTGCAATCAACGCGAAATATGGTGCTGTTGTGCTGTTGCGCATTTGCTGTTGCGAGCTGCAAAGCCATTGTGACATCTCAAATGGGATCCGATACTCTCGCTTCCCAAAAGATGGAAAAGCTCAACGGAATTGGGTACATCTAGGCCACTGTGCGAAGAAAAACAATCCGTCCTTAACCGTCATCAATCTCTCATTAACCTGAAGACGATGAGCGTTCAGGGAACGCATAATTTGAACTGGTTTTGATTGCTCCAAATTCTGGACATCCATTGGACGTTCAACAAAGGAACTTCGAAGAGCATCCTCTCACGGTCTATCTTTGGATGCCCTTGCATAGACGGCCATGCATGTTGAAGCCTTCGATATGGCCTGACATCAAGCAGTTCATTCAATAATAATAAATTTTCCACGATATAGGCGAGGTTGCGCTGAACTCGCAAGTGTGTCTCGATTCTCCAATTACTAATGGATGGTTCTGCAGGAGCTTTCATCCTGTACTCGATGTTTTTCCACGTACAAGCAGAATGAAGGAAATCATTCAAAGTAATACGGTTTTTGAGAGATGTAACCTAACTCAATGAGACTCTAGGCAATTCTTGTACAATGCACGAAGAGATTAGGGTTCCGCTCGTAAGGTAAGTCTAGTGGCATCCCTTAGCTTTTCATTTGTGTCGCCTGTGGAGATGAGCACAACGAAAGTTGAGAGAAAGAGATGGGAATGGTCTTAGACCTATAAGATGTATATTCAGCACTGAATATACAGAGTTGAGAGAGCTCTTATCAAGATTTCTCTATTTTCCATCCATCATAACTATTTTATTTCAGATCCCTCTAGGGACGTGGGGGAATGAGCCTACCGTTTCTGAACTGTGTGATGGGTAATCGGCGAAAAGTGCTGACCTTTTCTTTGTCGTGAATATTCCTATGCGTACAAATTTCCTTTCATTGCTACCTAGGGGATAACAATATTTGCACCCTTCCATGCTTATCTAACGGGTTTCCCGCAGGGAATCTCCAATGGATATGAAAAAACGGACATCCAAAAGACGTGCAAGGATTATTCTTGGGCGATATTGGATTCCAAAGTAGATTTACAATCGATGTCCTTGAGTGTGTGTCCAACGGATTTATATTGGTTAATAAGTCCTATTTGGGTCGTCCGAAGTTATTTGATACTTTGTTTCAACTGTCACTTTAGTGCAACTGCATTTCCCACTTTTCACCACGTTCCCGTACCCGGCAGAAACCCGCAATATAGTGCCTGGGCCGTTTATGGCCCACTACTTTTGTGCTACTTGGTTATCCAAGTGTATACATGGCATAGAAAATAATGGGGAGGGGCAAAGTTCATTCCCTCTGGCGTCTAGACGGAATCCAGCATGCAAAGTACACGAATGTGCAAAAAGGCTTGCATTCTTTGAGCACCATGAACTTTTGAACTTGAGGTGACAGTAATCGCAAATATTGATTGCTGCCAAATAATGGGCCATGGTTTGCGCCTGCGCTCTGAACATGCGCCTGCGTACGCCGTTGCCTCTCGTCCACCCAGATGTGGATTCACAAGGACGTACGCGCATGCGTTGAAAAGGGTCCAGACTTAGGAACCCCACATAGGAGAGTCTCTGCTAGACACAGACTCAATACGCAAGCGCAAGCCCATAGCGCAGGCGCAGAGGCCAGTCGCGCAAGCCATAACGCAGGTGTATGGGCCAGTCGCGCAAGCGCAGGGGCAATTCGCGCAGGCGCATCCCGTGTCCCAGTCTTTGGTTGCGTTCAATATTCGCGATAACTCGCTTGTGAAATCCTTCTTAATCTAGATTCCAAATTAGTTCCCCACCGTTTGTCATTTTCACGGTCGACATGCCCTCGATCAAATGGTCGCGTTCTTTTCTCTTCTTTACCCCTCCAGAACCTGTCAACCAATTCAATGACCCACTAATTCATCAGGGGCATGATACAGTTAATCCCCCTAGTCCTGGAGCTCCCCACCCACCGAAATGCTAATTCTGAAATGCTTATTTCTTACATTGCACCCTGTGAGGCACGAACATGGAAGTTATTAAAACAGCCCGTCTGTCAGGCAGTACAAGGGTATAATTAGTCAAATGAGTACTATAAAGGTAACAATAATAGTATTAGGCAGAAATGTGTAATCCATTTTCAAAGACTTTCCCTTTCTTCCAACCCCAACCCCAACCTCACCCTAAACATCTCTCCCCCCCCCCATTTCTACGGAACTCAATAACTTTGGGCCTAGGCCTAACCGACGGTCTGTTCTCGGGTCAGGCCTAGGCCTGCCTTTTTCTGTTCAGAAGAAACTCAATCCTAGACGTAGTGGGCTAATTAGGTCTTTGAGGATGAATCACTGATCTTCCAGACTTCTCATCGAGGACGTGTAACGTTAGGCCAATCGTAGGCCTATTCAGTCACTCATGGCTCTTTTAAGAGAGTACGTGTACAACGTTGCATTGCAACGTTAGACCTATTAGAGGTCTGGAGTTTCATGAACGATTTCGGTGCGGACGAGGAACGTTCGGCCTATCGCGTCTGCGATCCCGGGTCTGATGGACTCGAACCCTCGCTTCGTTCGTTGAAGGTAGTCGCTGCTGGGATTATGCGAGCGAAAAACTAATTCATAACACATTTGCTGCATTTCCTCGCTTTCAAGAAGACGATAACATGATTATTCACTCACTGGAGCCTGAGAAACGATTTGTTTTTCGCTGATGACCGGTTTCCTTTCAGTCCTTCCTATTTCAACAGATAGTGAGTTCCTTTTCTTACTGCATCGAATTTCGCCACAGGCGATCAAAAGGCCTATGTTATCATGTATACCGTGCGAATTTTCGTCGCTTTCGATTTTTCTTCTCTTAGATATCACCTGACAGTTCGACGCCTTCGGCGATGTGTTTCGGCGTGATGATGGGACAATCGGCCTCTTTTTTTGTTTTCAGATAATATAAAAATTAAAGCCGAAAGGAAATAACTGCAGAGAGGTTGATCCCCTTTCTCCTTGGTTCCAGCCGAAAGATCCTCGGGTCCGTCGCCGGATCCTTGCCCGAGCTTTCACTCGGTGGGTCGTGCACTCGGTGGGCCGTGGATTCCCGCCGACGGGATCCCGTTTCGCTTTTCTATCTGTGCGGTGGAGGGTTTTACTGAGATGGGGGATCGTTGCATTTCGTGGGTCGTGGTTCGAGGGGTCCGGCGATCCGTGACCAATGCGAGACGATTCCTGGGTTTTGTTGTTGTTTTTTTTGGGGGTAAGGGGGGGGGGGGGGGGGAAGTCGATGGCAATCTTTCGTTGTGGGGAAACCGTTACGGAGTGGATTTCCTGTATTTCTTGGTGTTGACGATAGGGAGAGAGATAAGGCCGTGATTCCGCTAGGTTTCGTATTTCCGGGATGTATCTCTCGTGAGGGGGATCTGTCCCGTGAGGTGAATGAATGAGTGAGAGGGGGAGAGGAAATGATGTCATTATTCGCCGGACTGGCCGTGATAATGATGTGATTTTTTTTGTCGTTTTTTTTTTTCACAGGGATGAGGGAGGAACGATCCTGCACTCGCCCACGTCCTTCAAGATGCTGCTCAAGTCCCCGCGATCGGTGAGGTTTATTTCTCGAGATGTGTTGACGTTTCTTGTCGGCTGGGTGTCGTGAGTGGACGGGTCTCGGTTGGCAGTCGTGGGACGGGAGGGACCAGGTGGTGATGGACGGGGCGACGTACCGCATGATGCGGCTGGAGACCACGCACCTCAAGCTCATGCTCTACAACCTCCAAAGCGTGCTGCAGCAGGTCTGGCACTCTTTCCTTGGGGGGCGGGGCCGGGGGGGGGGGGGGGGGGGGGGGGGGGGGGTTGTAGATTGCAAGCTGTTGCTTGGGATCACATCAGCTCTGAGAGAAATGATCCAGTCTCACATGTTAACTGGTGGCAGATCTGCTTTCCCAGTACTTTACTCATTAGTTTCATGCCTTTCTCTTTTGCTGTTCATGGCTGCAGCGTGCCTTCTGGCAACCAAATGTCCATCGGGTTTGGGGCTTTTTCTCTGCCTTCTCTTGGTTTTATGGCTTGCTTCGGACTAATTATTTCCAATTAATTTCAACCCTTTCGGTTCCGAGTTAAAAAGTGTAAATGATGTAAAAGCCAAACCACCCAAAATGACCGCAAATAAATATTCCAAAAGAGATTCCTGGACTGAAAGGGAGAAGTTAACAAATAACTTTGGTATCAAATGGTCAAAACTGAGAAGCATATTAAATGGAATATATAAATAAAATATATCAATAGAATATAATGATAAAATTCATGCTCTACTACTGGGACTGGGACTTATGTACTTTTGGAGAAATTCGCAAAGAAGCAAACACGAATTGGAATTGGCAAAAAAGTTGAATTTTATCTCATTTTATGTGAATTTGATGTGGGATTTGTCTTGCATGAAAATCTGTTCCAGGCCGAGACGCTGAATCCCTTTGACTCGAAGGTGAGGGTCCTTTCCTTCGAAGACCCAGTTGACCTTTGTAAAGGATGAAGTGCGTCATGAAGGTTTTCTTGCAGAGCTCGCGAGGCTTCTCGCAGTTGAGCACCCTGGCGGAGCAGGGGCCGTCGGAGGAGGAGCAGGCGCTCGGTACTTGTGAGGGTACTGCGCCCGGTACTTGCGGCAGTGCTACGCTCGGCACCAACGATGAAACGGCGAAGCTGCGGTCTCAGCTCCTGGATGCTCAGCGACAGGTTTCCAGTCGTCTCTCTTCTTTTTTTTGTGGTCAAGATGTTTTAGTTGATGAATGTGACATTTGGGTATCAGATGTGAAGGAATCTGCTCGAGAGAGCGCAAAATAATATGCAGTCGTGTTCTTGGACTCGCACTGTTGTAATTTGCAAAATGCCAAAAGTTATCAATTCTAGTATCCCATGAAGGAATTGACAGATTGATTTTGATCCATTTTGAATTATTTTTTGGGAGTTTCACGATGGTTTTCCGCATCCCCATCGATGCCCATTCCATGCCAAGCACTCGCTAAGCCGACTCTGAAAGCCGCTAGGCAGCGAAACCAGGTCCCTCGAATGCAATCAGACCGGGAAAAGGCCGAGGTCGCATCGGATTTCGGCCCGTTTCCCCCGACTTTCACCGTCGCATCGGCACCTGCAGTCCACCCCCACGTTGCCGGTCATGGTCTGATAACCGGCAGATGGTGTGGGTGTTACGAGGGCCACTCAGTCATGCGAAACTCACCCAATGTTGTGTAACTCCTTTCCAATTCTACCTTAGACTTCGATGTTGGTGGGAAGTTGGTTGAAACCCTCGAAAGCTGAGGGTTCCATGAGTCTTGAGGAACTTCCAGTTCATCCTCATCGAGGTGCTCGTTTGTCGATGTTTTTTTTATAAGTATTTTTAATTATGGTATATATCGGAGAATCGATGGTCATGGTGATGCAGCGAGATCTCGATACTCGTTATCGCTTATTCAAGAAGCAGCTGCTTGATTTCAGGCCGGTTTCAAAGGGGGGATGTGCAATGGATGTGCAGTGGGGTATGCCAGTGGAAGAGTTCCTGCTCATATGCTCTATGTGTGGCACAGACTGTGTGTGTGGCCTTTTGGCCTTGGAGCCATCTTGAATTGGTCAAGAATCTGGGTGTCACCATCTCAGAAGGAACCTAGTTTAAGAATACCACTCGAGTATTGTAATTTCCAGAGTAAATACAGTCTTTGGTCTGTGAGACAAAATTAGATTTGCCTGGACTTCAGCAAGACAACTGCACAAGAGTCCTTGCGAGCATGCTTCCTGAAATGATCCATACAGAACGAGGAACGAGGCACGGCTAGACAATGCACGAAAATTAGTCTGCTGGTTTGTCTCTAGTGAATACAATGGGACTGCTGATTTCCGATTCCAAGACTCAAAGGGAGACAGAGGCAAGGCATGAGAGTGTAGTTGAGCGGTCTTGCTGTCTGAATCTAATCTCTGACCCAGCTTGACTGCAGCCGTACGGAATGATCTGAAGCACAAGTGGAACCACTGGCTCATGAAATTAAAGAGACTATTCGAAAAGAATCTCATAAATGGTCTGCTCTTTGGCATTTGAAATTGTCGATTCCCAGTGAAGGCTGCCAATTTTTAAGTTCTGCGGTGGTGCACGTAACGAATGGCCCTGTCTTTGAAGATAAGGGAGAGATCTTGAGACTTGACAGTTATGTTTCTAAAATGATGCATAATTAGATTATTGCATTATCAACCTTAAATAATTTTTTTAATATATACCCTTGATTCTGGTGCTGTTTTCAGTCTTACTGTCTAGTACGAGACTGAACAGGAAATTCCAGCAAAAGGATTCTCTTGCAGAGCATCGTGTGAGGCTCTCAGTTTGAAAAACTGGGTATATTAAATTAGAAAATGAAATGAAATTTGAACATTCAAGTTCCTTCGTTTTACCAGATTTGCTACCCAGATGTTAGGCATCACGAAACCGAAAGTAGTCCTGAACACTTGAATTGCCTTGTGGTATTGCCCAGTCATGTGTACTTTGATTTAATTTGCTCTTCCTGCCACAGATCCTGTTCCAGAGGCAGCAGCTGGAAGAGCGGGACAAGACGATCCGGCTCCTCCAGAGCCAGATGACCAAGTACGCGTCGCAGGGGGGTGGGGGCGAACCCCCCACCTCCTGTCGGTTCGAGGCCGCACGTTTCGACCGCTCCCGAGCGAATGCAGCCACCCAGACCGAGCGCTTGAGGGCCGTTTCCACCGATCGACTCCTGAATGCGGGCCCCTATGTCACGTAAGTGCACGCCCTGGTGTTATAGATGGGATTTTGTGTGAAGTGTCTCCGGAAAGAGGTCAATGTGATGATGTGCCGTCTTCTTTCTGTTGGTTTTGTCATGCAGCTTCCGGATACATAAGGTAATTTGGTTTATACTAATATGAACAAACTTGTCATCAGAATGTGACAGAAATTCACGTGTGGCACGAATGTGCATGTTTCATTCCACCATAAGCAACTGTGCAGTCATGGACTGTGATGCTAGGTTTGGTTTGTATTGTCTAGACCCTCAAACCATGCTGCTCAAATGTAAAAATTGAGCATTTTGAACTTCGCAGCCTTAGAACATCAGAGACCTAGGGAAAGTACCCAGTGCTGTCGAGTCGGCATTCCCCGATGTTACATGATCATATTGACTATCTTGTGATAATTGATGCAAGATTGGCGTTTCTGCATTCATTCCTTTTCCAAATGGCAAGAGAAGCCATGGAAACTGCTCACTTAGCCCCTAACCATGATGGACAACAGTTATGAAGAAAATGAGCTCAAATTAACCCTGTCTCATTTAAGAAAAACCTAATTTTTTCCCCTCTCCTTCCCCAACCCCCACCACTCGGCCCAGGCATGAAGGATTTTCTTAACTGAGACAGGGTTAGTATTTTCTTGTATTTTCTTCTTTGGTGAAAGCATGTCTGTTCATGTCCATTCTACCGGGTGACAAGATGACAAGACAAAGCAAGGAAGAAGGGGACTCTTGGTGCAAGTCCACTTGACAGGGAACCCATTTAATTAATTTATTTTTTGCTCTTTAGCTCGAACTTGGCAGGGGAATGGTAATACTGCACATGCAAAATCTATTAATGTCAGCAAAAATCAAAAGTGCTGAACGAAAATGATAAACTGCTTCCTCTACTTCCTTATTCCAAGGTCTATCTTCCTTATTCCTGCACATCAGATAAGTGAAAAGACTGAATTGATTTAATGTAGTGAAGTACTGAAGGATCTGTTTCACCCTGCAGCTGTATTACTAGGATCTCCAGCACCGTTGGAGTACTGAAAGTATGGAAAGTACTAATTTGGAACACATCCCTGAGCAAAGCTTTCAATTTAGATGACATTGTACCTAAATCATGGAAACCTATGATTGAGGTACCGGTATGAATGGACTTGCTTCAAGGCTGTTTTTAGTACACTATTACCAAATTAAATAAATTACTGGATGAGATCTCAATGGGCAAATGCTTCCAGTTGCCTTAGGTGCAATTACAAAAGCTTTGAGCTATGGCTGCTTTCTCAAAGGTGACAGTGATTAGTTTGGCTGCAGTCACCCAACTGTTGCAGTCAGCAAATGGTGGAATGATGGAAATGCATCAGTAGCAAAAAGTTGGTTGGGGAGAGTGGGGCACCAAGGGGCATATGGGTCAGGCTGGATGGAGCTCTTCCACTGTTTCTCTTCATGTTGTTTGCTATTCTGTTTGCTATTTCCAGCAACTCAGCTTCCAGCTGAGTTGCTGGAAAGGGTAGTTGAAAAATGAGTAGTTTCCACCCAAAGTGCAGATTGTGTAGGTGTTACTCTGTACCTGATAATTTTTTTCTTTTATAGTGACATCTTGATTTTTGCTTCTTGTTTCTTTCAAAGGACAGCCTTGATTCTTTCTGGGATTGGATTCAGGAGATCGATTTGTTCAATGCCTATGCAAATGAGCGACCATCAAAACTTACATTGGTTGCAATCCTGATTTCATTATAATGGCTTGTGTTGGGGCACAAAAGGGTCATAACTCAAAGTGTGCCAGATGTTTTATGAGAGTTGTTAACGGAAATCATTTAATTTGCAGTCTTTTTCCAACCTCATAATGCACAATAATCAGTGCAAAACTCTGAAGGATTAAACACCAGCAGAAGTGATATTCTTAGGCATGAAATGAATTGTAGACAGAGGTGAATCTGATAGGAAGGTGGTAGGGGAACTAGGGATTCTTTTCACTGATAACTGAGGTGTATTAGCCACCCAAGAACTTTTCTTCCTGTGGTGTGACTGCTTATTCATATGACTGATCCAACTGAACCTCCTTCTTTGCAAGGATCTTGGGAACCACTCAATGTACCAACCCATGGTGCCCCACCCTCCCCATCAACGACATTTTTTATGAGTTCCTAATTGTTAGGTATTGTCAAATGAGATGAACATGATTCCTTTTTTTGTGCCTGCCAGCTGTTTGAGATTCAAGTAAGTCTCAATTGCAGGTATTGTCTTTATTATGAGTGAATTGGATTTTTGAGAGGAATTCACAATTGTCATTACAGTACTAGTTCGGGAGTCGGGCAACCTCAGGCAACCAAGATCCCCTCGTGAGCCAGTTTCCAGACAAACAGATGGGAGATGGAACCACCGAGCTTGAAGCAACTGATGTGGTCTTTCAACAGAGAAATATTCTGATGTGTTTTATTGGATGTTATAAAATTAGAGTCAAGGACATAACTTATAGCAATTTTTTTTTGCTTTTCTCTGTGAATTGGGCCATGGAATTGGAAATGTATTCCATAACTTATGTTTCTTTATACTCTTGGCATGAGGTTGCACTCTGTGCCAAATTGACATTTCCTGATGTGAACCAGTTTCTAATCCTCATGACCCCTACTCACATAATAGCAAGAAAAAATTGTGAAACTGTCCAAGACTATATATTAAGTTATTTTCTCTTTCTCCTAGTCACCATGAGAATTTCAGATTCTGCATTCCCTGGAAACTGAATTTATCCTGCACATTCCTTGGCAGTTTGACTCTAGTCACATCTAACAAATCATAACTGCATTCCTGATGTGGAAAACTGGAAATACCTTTCAGGATTATACAATTCATTCACGTATCATCATTCCTGTCATTACCACTGCAGGCAATTGACTGCAAGAAATAAACTGCATTTTAGCTGAATTTTTGTGTTTTCATGGGCTTCCATTCTTCATTCCACTGAGCAAAATCAATCCTTCAATATGAAAAAGAATTATATCAACAGTGTTCATGGGAAAAAGAGATTTCATTTTTTTTTCAGCACTGTACAATCTTCACAAAACAACAGTCAGATGTCATCTGGGGAAAAACAAGGGGGGAATCAGGAATAGACAAGGGCCAGAAAGAAAAAACTGTCATCTTGTATGAATCAGAAAAGCCAAAAAGTGACCATTTCTCATTATCATCCAGGATCTTGCTGCCATTCTTTGCATATTTTTTATTGCAACACCGAGAACATTGATCCACCTGGTCCTGTTCCACCTGTCGCAACACCGAGAACATCAATCCACCTGGTCCTGTTCCACCTGATAGTATGTACAACTCCAAGACAGAGTGGAAATAGAGGAGAGGAATAGAATATCCATTGAATTTTTCTTCTTCCTATCCGGTTCCTGTACAGATGTGCAAATCCGGTGATGGGGCAAACTCCAAGAAAATTCAATAAATATCACTAATTTTCAAGATCGATACCGTCTGACTCTCTCTCTCTCTCTCGTTTCGTATTTTCATCAAAGTTCACTTCCCCCAAACACAATTCGTCTCACCCTAACTCTGTGCCGATGCAGGATAAAAGAGAGGGGAAAAAAAGGAGAAGGTGCGAAACAATACAAATTACCGCATTACAAAAAAAATGCATGAGATCAAATTACTCCCTGAAAGTTTGTGAAGAAAAGATCTTCTCTGTCGACTACACGATTCTTGTGTTCATTTTTTGTCGATTTTTGCAATCCCTGGGCAAATCTCTGCCTCAACAAGGAAGAACTTGAGTCATGCCAAGAAGCATGGTAACAACTTTGCAAAGTTTTGCTTTTTTTTTTGCAACAAGGGACTAGATGCTACGCTTCTGCAAAAAAATTTGGTTTTCTGTCCTACGATGGATGCAAGAAGGCACGAGAACTGGCTTTGAACACTTGTTTCTCTCATTAAAAAAACATACTACGCACAAACAAAAAAAGCTCTCATACGTCTCACTTGAGCATTCGAGTTTTGTGTTTCTTTGCCAAAAGCGACTCGCATTCTCTCATGAATGCTCTGAGATCATTGGCATCGTGATTGGCATGAAATCTCTCGGGGTGAATAATAAAAAATGCCCCGCATACAAAATAGATATGTTGGACAGGAACGGCGTGAAAGACGGCCGAAGGAGAACGAAAAAACTTTTAAAAAACCATGGGAGGACTATTGCTTGATCAGTAGACGGGCCACGAGGGGAAAGCAGGTACCACACTGTGAGGCACAGAGGCAACATCATCTTGTTTGACCAGGAGGCCTGCCTTGAGCAGCTGCTGCACCTTTCGAGGCGAGGCCTCCAACTTCCCGTCCAGGATGAGGTCCCGGTCAATACGGCGCTTGGCATCCAACCGGCGCTCCCACTCGAACCAGCCATGTTGTGGGTTGTTCAACTGCTTGTGCTGGTAGAAGACGAGGCTGATACGAGTCGGGTGGTGGCGGTTGGGGTTCTTGAGGGCCGTCGTGGCGTGCAGCTCGTGCTTGGCGCACTCGATCAGCACGGAGCCGTGGCTCAGTGCCAGGGCCACGCCACCGATCTCCATGTCGGAAAAACTCTCTTCATTGTCACTGCTCACAGTCTGGATTGTGGGCTTTGCAGGGGATTCAGGGATCTTGAAAGGGGAAGGGATTGGGTGGGGAGGAGGCGTTGCAAGGCAACCGTCTTTTGATTCTTCATTTGGGGCCTGCTGCTGTGGAGATTCTGCGTGCACATACCGAGATGAGTGGTGCTGTTGCAAGGGTGTGATGGCAGGTGAGAGAAGAGACTGAAACTCTGTTCTGTACGAAGGCGATTGCTGATGGGTTCCAGATAGCCGCTGGGTTCTTTGATCTTGCATGGGGAAGGAGGTTCTGGGGGAATGCAGCTGAGGCATTCCATGCGGATGGAACTGCTGACGACTTTGAACCGAAGCGTGTGGAGGTGTTTCAGGTGACAGTTGCTGATGGAATCTTGGTACATATAAGTGTTGTGGAGTGTGAGGTGAAGCTAACTGCTGGGGAGTTCGGGGTGAGGCCAAGTGTTGTGGAGTTTGGGGTGAATATAACTGCTGTGGAGTTTGAGGTGAAACTTGCTGTGGAATTTGGAGCAAAGATAATTGCTGTGGAGTTCCAGGCGATGGCGATTGCTCGTTGGTCCCACTTGAGAACTGGGGGTGGGTGCTTGAATATGAGCACCGGGGAGCAGCAGGCGAAGGTGTATCAGGAAAAGACAGGCACTGTGGAGTGCCGGCTGAATGGAACTGCTGGTGGTTTGCAGGAGAAATCAAGTGCTGAGGTGTGTTGAGTGAAGGCATAAGGTGATATGTTCCAGGAGAAGACTGGGGGGTTCTGGGCGATGCCATGGGATGGATTCTTGGAGGAGGCGAATCGAAATTGCTTCTGGGAGAAGCCTGAGCAGCTCTGGGCACGTTTGTCTGATTGGTCCTTGGGGACGAAAGATGGAGAGATGCTGGTTGAGGGAACGACGTCAGGCAGGGTCTTTGAACTTGCACGTATTGGGGAGTTCCTGGAGGCGTCTCGGGGTGATGGAGCCTTCCAGAGAAAGTACCTGCCTCATAGGCGGTACCAGCAGAGGGCATCCAGTCGGAATGGCCCAGGTGACGGGATCCTTGAAACATTGGGGAGTGATCGCCAAGGGGGGAGATCCCTGGGGATCTGATGGGAGCCTTGGGAGTGGCAGGGGGAGTTCCTGGTGGGATGGAGACTTGCTGTGGACTGTAACAGATGGTGGGATTGTTGAAATTGAGTCCTGGATATGTTTTCACCTGCTGCAGTAATGAAGCTTCTACAACCTGAGCAGTTCTGGGTGATGCTATGCATGGATTTACAGCAGACGGCGAGTGATGAGTTTTGGGGGAATACGAGGTTGGGTTTTGAGAGTACGTGTGAAACGACAACGGATTCATGTTCGAATCCAAGCGGATGGCTTCGTGACAACTGGGACGGGAGTGAGGGTCACGGGTCAAGTCCAGACGCCCCTGATGCTGCGGCGGAGACGCACCGTACGACTGCTGGGGGGACTTGAGCGTCTCGAAGGAGGGAAGACGGTCAGCCGACTGCGGCGTCACTGGGAAGGGATGAGAGAGCTGCTCGATTGGGGACTGTCCTCCACAGCCTGGCACCCTGGCAGGCACTTGGAAGCAACGACCGAAGGCAGGGAAGGGAAAGGGAGGATGGGGCGTGGGAGAGGGACTCACTGGTGGAGGTCTGAGCGGCTCATGACTAGACTCCATCGAGAGGTCAACGGGTGACTGAGGTAGAGGTCCTTTCCAGTAAGAGTCCAGGTCGGTATCCACACACTCCAGGAAGCGGCGATTCAGCGCGACCGCGTCGGATTCGAGGCAGGTCCAGTCGGCGATCGTCGGCTCGATCGCGTCCAGGCTGTCGTCCCAGGACAGGCTCCGTCGAAGGCCAAGGGACGCCACGCCCCGGCCCCGGCCCCGGCCCCGTCCACGACCGCGCCCCCGACCGCGTCCGCGGCCGCGCCGGGGCGACAGCAGAGCATTCACGCTCTCCATCGGGTCTTCGGGGTTCTTTCGCTTCCCGCAGGAGTTCCTCTGCCGACAGGGACCCAGGGGGACGTTTCGGATGTGGAGATCAGTGTGGTACCTGGCACAAAAAGAGTTCACTCTTCAATCTTCAAGTGTAAATTCATCACATAGCAAGCCACTGCAAGTTCTTCCAAAATTGAAATATCTTCTTTTCTTTTAAATTCCAAATTGTTGACCACCGAAAAAATTTAATTTCAACTTGAAAAAAAATTAGTCCAGTGTCTCTTGACTTGGTGGTGTCGAGTCCAGTTACCTGTCATTATATGTCTGGGGAATCAAACTCCAAAAGCATATTTTTGGGTCAATGTTTTCAAGACAACACTCCCGTGAATTAGGTTGAAAATTCCAGCATAAACGAGCAAAAAGTACCATGTTCCAAGCATACGACGGAGTGCCAAAGCCGAAAAAAAAGGCCAGATCAGGCCAAAAAAAAAAGCAAAGCTAGCAAACAGCGGTGCCAAAAAACCATGCAACACCGTGCCGACCCCCCGACCGACACGGACCGGGACAGACGGGAGGACAAAAAGAGGAAACGAGACGGGAGGCTGGCACACACTTTGGACGCACTTTTGCAGTAACTCCACCGCCCCGGAGCGGATCTTCTCCAGCTGACCCTCGGGACTCCCGTGCTCGTCCGTCGGGTCGAGCACGTACAGCGGCAACACGTGCAGCTGCTCGTCCTCGCGGTGTTGCTCCTCGCGGTGCTTCGTCAGCGTCACCACCTGCAAGACGACCCAAATGCCTTCGGTCAAGTTGAAACGCAAAAACCCATAATAAATATATAACGTCTGACTTGGGTTACAGTTAGTTGTTTTGTCTTTGGAGGCCAACGTACACCATTTAGTGGTACTTATATCTTCCACATTTACATTTCCGTCACATTAAGAGCAACCCTCCACCTCATCCTGATGCGAGTACAGAAAGTCCCTCTCTCCACTTAAAAAACGACAGAATCCACAAGAAATCGCAAAAACCGCCACTCACCAGCGTGCACCCATTGTTCATATTATGGATGTCCCGATGCGCATGCGCACAGAAGTCGACGCAGGCGGTGACCCCCGAGAACGGCCTCCCCGGCGCCAACCCCAGCCTGCAGTCCCCGGCCCGCGCCTCGTACCTCGTCATGTTCGCGAACGCCCTCGGCGCCACCCTCCCGTACAGCGGCGACACCCTCGTCGCTAGTTCCTGTAGCTCTTCCTCCAAATCCGGCTCCTGACTCGGGTCCGCCAACCGGAACTTCCTCGGCGTCTGACTCCTCGAGAACTTGCACTGGTTGAAGAACATGGACCAGGAGCAGCCGAAGGAGAAGGACGCCCCGCTCGTCTCCTCCTCCAGGCCCTGGCACGCGCACGTTCGAGGCTCGTTCAGCGCGCACCGACGTGCCATCGGGACGCCGTACTTGGTCAGCTTGTCCACCAACCTGACGGAGCGAAATTGACTTCAAGGCTCTAAAAGGACTTCAAGGCTCTAAAAGGACTTCAAGGATCTCAAAAGACTACGAGGGTTTATTGAATCTGAAGATCCCTTTCGCCTTCGTGACCCACTGAACCGATTGGTGGCTATTATCTGAAGTGCAAAAAAGTAATTAATATGATAATTACTCTAATGAAAAGTAAACTATTTCTATGGGCCAAAATTGCCTGTCATCATCGACAGAAAGCCCGAGTGGGCCGAATATAAAAAGATTTACATCGCAAGTTGGCAAATTAAAGACGAGAGGGAAACAAAAATAGGCCTCGACGCCGACAGAAAAAAAAGCACTCACATATCGTAGAGGCGATCCGCGACGTCCCGCGGCACCCCGTCCCACGCGACGATATTGACCACGATCCAGGCTGCATCGCACTGGTGGCCCGGCCGCTCCTTCACCACGCAGAGGTACTGCTCCTCCGGGCCGGAGCGCCGGATGATCTGCGGCAAGACAGCTCGTCATTTTTTTTCTTTTTTCTTTTTAGTTACTTTGACATTTTCCAAATTGCTTTTTTTTTATAGCTAATTTTCTTGGAATTTTACGTTTAGAGGCAAGCTCCTCTCAAGAGTTCTACTTTCTCCCGTCTCCAACCGTTCCAATTGATTTACCTCAGTCGATTAATTTTACTCAATTGATTAATCCCCCGCAGAGAACCCTCGCCTCACCCATTTGGCGATGGGGCAGCCGGACTTGGTCTTCCCCTCCTTGCCCGTATAGATGAGCTTCTCGAAGCGCAGCGCGGCGCCCGTGACCCCGGTCCGCTCCTCCATCACCTGGCGCAGCCGGGCCAGGGTCGGGGCGTGGCCCAGGTGCGAGTAGAACGGGCCCATCTCCAGTCCTGCGAGAAATCCCGCTTATTTTTCGTTTCTAAATTTCATTCTTAGAAGCACATATTTAAATTTGGCCGCTAAATATATCTATTCGGATTATATTAATCGTTGCATATATTTTTTCTGATTAAAGAAAGGCGGTTCAGCAGTTCCTGCTCCCTTCGGATCATTTCTCAGAGAACAATAGGCAATATCGAAACAATAAGGGAAAATAAAAGCACCGAAAACTCTGAACTAAAGGGCGAAAGCCGGAAACATAAAAAAAAAAATCATTTTTCCTCTCGGAAGAAAAAAAAAGTGGAACAAGGAAAATGAGACGAAAAAGGCAAGGAAAAAATTTCCTTTGTGGCGAAACCTGTCAATGAACTCGAGGAAATCTGACTCGGAAATTTCATCTGGACTGGAATTTCTTCTTTTTTCCCCCTAGCGGCCTTGTCCGTCCATTTTGGGTGGAAAAAGAGGAAAGAAAATGCAGCGACCTTGACGGTGCACCCCCCTGGGGGGTGGGGGGGAGAGGGTGTACACATTCAAGGTGCACCGCGTCCACCCCCCACCCCGCTGTGCCATCTCATCTCATCTCATTTCCAACATTCTTTTTCCCCCTTCTTCCCTCCCCCCTTTTTTTTTACTCTTTTTTTCCCCCGAAATATTTACCCAAGGTCAAGACGAAATCTCCCAAAATTTACGGCTTGGCCCGTCCTTGTCATAACAATGGGCGAAATTTCTCCTTTTTTTTGAGGGTCGTTGGGGTCGACCGACGCGGAGATTAATTCCCGGGGCATCGGTAAAGTCCACATGTGGCATTAGTTAAGTCATGTGGCATTAGTTAAGTCATGTGGCATTAGTTAAACCTATATACGGCATTAGTTAAGTCTATTTGCAGGATTCTTCCGAATGGAATGCAGACCGAGAATATTTTTTTTTCTCGGAAGAGTCAAGGGCGGCCGGGTGAAGGCGGCCATGCGAAGGCGGCCAGGCGAAGGTGGCCGGGTGAATCAGGCTCACGACAGGTACCCGGATTCGAACGAGTTCTGAGAAGTCCCCGATGATTATTCGAGTTCGTCTGCGCACGAATCCCCCCAGGCGCGACGGGGAAATTGCCGGGATGGCTGCACGGCCCAAGCCCTGCTAGCTTAATCCAGTCAGGGATGCTAGCTTAATCCAGTTGGTGATGGATGAATATTGGCAGCGATGCTGGTTGAATGAGTGATGCTAGCTGGCTCGATCTCGCATTGAATGCCGGCTGAATCGAGTAATTAATGCTTGCTTAATTTAGTCAGTTGACTTAATCCAGCTGGTTGTGCAAGCTTAAAATCCGACTGATCGTGCGCTGGCTTTTCTCTGGCCTCGCCCTGGAGCACGTGGGCGTGCAGGCTGTGTCATTAGCTCCACTTCCGAGAATCCGTGGGAGTTGACACAGAGAGATTCCCATCGGGCGGCGATGGCTTGATCGTGGCTTAATAATACACTCTCTCTGGCGAGACATTCTGGGTGGCTCCTGCTCTTCCCGGGAAGTCGAAAAGTATAAGTTGAAGCTATGGAAATTGGGCGTTTGACGTGAACTTCGCGCTGCTTACACGCGTCATAAAGGTCAGAAAGGTCGTGAAGGTCAAAAGGGTGCTTTCGGGCATGCCTTAAGAAAGTTATTACGCGGAACTTTCACTTTCCGATCACAATAGAGCCAGACGCCGTCTGCTCCAGTTCCAAAGGGAATCGAGCGAGCAAATTACTTGCAAATTAATTGCAAATTAAATGCAATTTTGTGGCAAAAAATATACGACTGCACCGACCAATTATGGCCAGGAAACGCAACTGCAGGCCGATTTCCCACGTACCAGTACTTCGCAAAAAGAAATTTAATTACCCAACTAATCACTACACTTTCACGGCTGTGACGAAAGAACCTTTTGTCTCGCCCGCGCAGAGCCACCCCAAGGCCACCACCCAAAGCCACCCCTAGGCACAAAGGGCCATCGAAGGCTGGAAACTCCAGCCCCATTCGCCGCCGCTCAAGGATGAAGCCAGAAACAAATTCGAGGCATATTGAATGGGGCTTAGGGCTCGCTTTGTGCAGGGGAGTCCCGTTGCCAGAGGAGACCGAACGGCCAGGGTTGCCAGAGGAATTGGCCGGTGTTGCCGATCCCGAAACTTCGCCTCGAAAATGAGACCTTCGATTTCCCAAGCTTTCGATTCCTAAGTTTTCTGAATCTCGTGACAAAGACCGTTCTCCATGCTCCGGCGTGAGTCTCCCCCCGCACATCTCGCGCAAACATCCCCGGGCAACCCTGCTCCCGGCAACACTGCCCCCGAGACCTCTCGACCGAAATGCCTCAGCCAGGCTTTCTCTCCGATAGAGCGGAGCCATATGGGCCGAGGGGGGAGGGGAGGGGAGGGAGTCTGGGGAGTGAAAAACAAGTGACGTCATCCCCCAAATGCCCTGTTTCTCTGTATGCAGAGTAAAGACTTCCTCCGCTGGATCCCCTCGGCCTGACCCGGGCTTCATTTCGGGCCGTTTCCCAGGAAATTTCACAATTTCGCCGAAACCATCATTTTTCAGATGTTTTTTCTTTCTCTCTCTCTCTCTCTTCCCCCTCCGCCTTTAATTGACTGACCCAGAAAGAAGAGAAAAAAATCATTAATCCCCGTAATTGCATGATGAACACGCGAGAAAGCGAGGAAGAAAATGATTCATCTGTCGTCCTGTGTAATCTCGAGGAATTCTCCCATAATCGATATACGACTCGCCTTCCAGGCACACATTTATTTTCTTTTTTCTTTTTACCTTCGGGTTCATTAGGGCCATGAAAAATGCATGCTCTCGCTTTTTCGGCATTTCTCATCTTCTGCGGGGGAGGGGGGAGAAAGGGATGGAAACAAGACGAATGAGGGAAAGAGTCAAGGACACGAGAGAAGGGAGAAACCCTCTGTGTCACCGAGTCCGTCACCGAGGGCGTCGCCGATTTTCTTCGCGGTTTCTGTCGCCGAGTGTGTCGCCGAATAAACAAGCTGGTATCAGGTCAAGGCGACCTCTCAAGGATCGAAATGACATCGCATCCTATAATTGCGTAATAAGAGCATTGGAAGGGGGGGGGGGAAAGCCTCATGGCGCAAGGATTCTCCAAGGCGCGAAAGCGTTACCTTTTTTTTTGTTCGATGAACTGAAATCCGGCAGAAAAAAGAAAGGACGGAAGAAAGGAAAAGACCGTTATGGGGGATATGCAGGGGCTATGGCATGCACCTGGCCGGGGTCTCAGTGAATGCGAATCCACGCGGGGAAAAGGTCAGACACAACAGCTGACTGTGTGTGTCCCACATTGCATTCACCGCCCCACACCCGATTTGAAGGTGGTTTTAAATTTCGCGCTAAGGTCCTCGCGGCCCGTCGCGAGGGACACGGACGTCTCAGACTCATCTCGCCGTCAAGTTATTAAAATACGACGCGTTCGCGAATGAGACTTCTGGTTCCTGGAGTCGAAAGTCCTCGTTCGCGAATATTTCCTCCCCGCGAAATCGGTGCGTGCATTTCCGTCTGGGAAGGCCGAAACAGAAAGACCGTCGGGGAGAAACCGTTGGCTCGACTCTGTTCTCTCTGTAATAGCAGCTTTTTCTTTTTTTTTTGCTCTTTCCTTTCTTTCTTTCTCTCCCCTCGTCATCCAGGGCACCGTTCATGAAAAGTGAAAGCAGACACACGGGAAGTTCGGAAATCGTACGGAAGAGACAGATGACGCACTCTAAAAGGAAAAGGAAACGTGAGCTCGGCAGAGCTGGCCAGCGATGGGCAAAGCTGGACGATGGCAGAGTAAATTAGATATAACGAAGATGAGGATGTCTGGCGTTGACGCAACCGACCTCAACTGGCGGCTGCCGCAAAGGGACCGTATTAAGCTCGACGGGAGTTACTCAACGTGACATATGTTTCAACTCATTTCCCCTTTTTTTGCATTTTTCGCCGAATCATTTGCATTTTCAGCCTAGTTCCTGATTAAAAGTTGAATCATGCGGACGATGGCACAGAGTAAAAAAAAAACTAATGACGTTTTTTCTCACGTTTATTTGCTTAAAGTTTACACCTGCATCGAGTGACTGCGCTTACGTAATACGGAAATGAATAGTCGGACCAATCATAATTTTTTAACCCTTTCTCCTCTGAAAGGGAAAAATTGCGCACAGGAAGCAACTTATGCTTTTTTTTCGGAGAGGCACGTAAGCCACACGAGGACAAGCCACGTGAGCCATATAAGCCGCGTAAGACATATAAGCCATACGAGACATATAAGCCGCACGTGCGATCAAAATAGCATCGTATATTTCAATAAAATTTCTTGGAAAGTTTTGTGAGGAACATTCTCAAGGACTCCGGGAGGAGCCGCTGATTAATTAAGCGATGCAGATCATCCTGGTTTCATGAATATGCGAGAGATCCCGCGTTAAGAAGCCGGGCGGCCTTCGAAGGCGGCCTTCGAGAAATCTTCCAGACGGAAAAAAAATGAATAAAATAAATTTAAAATAAAAAAGGAGCAATAAAAGAAGCCGTTACCGAGAGCGATTTCTCGTCGCACTCGCGGAAGCGTGTTAAATTGCGCAATGATGTCGTGCGGATGGCGGTCGTGCCAGCTTCCAGGCCGGCTTCCGTGCCGGCTTCCCTGAGAAATCTCATTCTTATTATCCCTTTGTCTTCCGGATGACGCTTCTCATCCCGTCTGAAAAATCTCCAACGAGCCACGCTCGAACGAAAGAAATTTACGGGCTCGAAAGCAACGGAGGAAATTTTCGAGGAATCAATTTTGGCAAAATTTTGTCTTTCGCAAATTTACTTTGGCATTACTCTTTGGCATTTCCACGGATAATTGGCTTTTTTTTCCCCGTTGAAAGTTTTTTTTTTCGCTTCCCACGATCTATTTTCCAAGGCAAGGGAATTTCATTGTAATATTCCATAAGCTTAGAATCACTCAGAATCGCTCAGAATCATTAGAATCATTAGAATCGCTCAGAATCATTAGAATCACTCAGCATCGCTCAGAATGGCTCATAGAATCATTAGAGACTGGATTTGATTGCTGGTGCCAATCACCTCACTCAAGATTTACAAATAAAAATCAATATAACCGAAATCTTACGAAATGTCCATCTGCATCTTTTCGCTTCTCGCTCAGGAAAAAAAATTGAGGCAAAAAATGTTATTTTTAATAGGTTATTTTAAATGTCATTTATTCTAATAATAAAATTGCCGCTTCCTGTGTTTTGCAAATGTTTTCATGCAGAAACTCCAGGAAAGTCTTTAGAAATCGGCACCGACTTCCGAGAATTGACGTTGACGGATCGGGCGCTGTACGGCTCATTTAACCGACGGTTAGACCGACGGTTAGACCGGCGGCGGATGCTCGAACCGAGAGGTCCCGATGAACTCAATTGCCCGCCGACGAACTCAATTGCCCGAACTCGATTGCCCGTTTCCAACGGGACCCTGCGGTAACGCGGGAGATTTAACAAACTTGCCAACTTTTCTCCCCCCGAAGGAGCTAATCTTCTTAGCGATAATCCCAGCCCGAATCCTCGACCTCGTGACCCCCTCGTGTCACAAAAAAAGTTTTTTTTTTTTTTTTGCACGTGTGAAGGGAACCGTTAAGTGAACGCTCGGAATTTTCCCACAAGGATGAAGAATCTCCGCGGGTCAGATGTCCAAGGACGATTTTTTTTCACGAACATTTTTTATGCAGCGAGACTCCTTAATTTTTGGGTCTGTAAGAGGGGGGCGGGGGGAGGGGGGAGGGGGGCGGAATCCTTTCCAAAATGTGCCACTTTGAGAGGGTATTCACGCATAAATCTGCGAAGCGTGTACCCGAGAGGAATATTCATGAAACGCGTGCGTAGAAAGGAAATATAAGATGACAAACGATTTTCCTCCCTTTTTTCCTCCCCTTTTTTTCCGCGGGATTTCCCCAAGAGATCCCTGGAATTCCGTAGCCATCGCGAGACAATCGGATTTCCTGCGACTCGTAAAACCACAGTAACCGGGCGGACTCCGCCTGCATGCCGATTGCGCGGGATTTGCATGCGATGCGTCGCGGTCGGACCCGGCCCTCGCCCACGTGACGCGTTACCTCAGATGCAAGTCTTTACTTGCACTTTCGACGTTCGTGTTCGCGGTAGCCTTCGTGACGTCTCTTCGGTAATCGCCATTACGAGCGCACCGATGCAAAAAAAAAAAAGAAATTTGAGCCGTCGTATGAGAGATTCCTCGGGTGATCGACCCCGAGGTTCCCAGGAAAGAGGAAAAAAATATAAGACGCGTTCATGGGAAATGATGATGATGATGACGACGCCGGCGAAGATAACGCCTCCGACGGCCGGCGAGCGCACGAAAAGCCACCCCGTTTTTCTGCTTCGGTACTCTTTTCCTCCGTCCTCCAAAAGCGGGAGGAACGGAGGACGGAGGAAGGGAGGTCGGAGGGAGACAGCGAGATCTCCTCAGTCTCGCCTCAGTCTCTCCTCGGCCTCATCCCGCGCCCGAGCTCCGTTGTGGTCGCGAGGCCTTCCATCCCTCTTTCGTCGATCGCGAGGCCCTCGATCCCTCTTCGTCGATCGCGAGGCCCTCGATCCCTCTTCGTCGATCGGTACGGTCGTTTTTCCTTCGTCTCCCGCGCACTTTCGTTGCGGTCGTGCGTGGCACCCCTTCGCCTCGCGTCATAATCATCATCGAACGAGTTAAGCGTCCGAGATTTCGTTTCCTTTACAGATTCTCAGCGATAAGCAGATGCGTGCGTTGCTAAAGCATGTACGTGCTCGAGTTTTTTTTTCTCAAGGAAGAGAAAGGGACAATATTTCTCGTCTCGCGTGAGCGACGTCGGTTTTCCGAGCAGAGATTTTTGTCGCAGGGAGCGGGAAAACGATCACGCGTTCGCGGTTACGAGACTTTTGTGAAAAATGTCTTCACGAAGAAACGCAATCTTTCCATGTCTGCTCCGGGGGGGAAGGAGGGGGGGGGGGGGGGGGGGGGGGTGGGGAAGGGTGGTGATGTGGTACCCAGGGTTCACGTTTGGGTGACCGGCCGGGGATTTGAAGGCCGGCTCGACCCGCGGGTTTTTCCCGCGGTCGTAGAGCGTCCCGTGGTGAGGCGAGATCTGACTAGGGTGGACCGTCCCGTTCGGGCTGCTCAACCCGTAGAGCGGCGTCCCGTTCGGGACCACCACGGCAGGGCTCGAAGACGGAGGACGATGACCCGGGCTCGGGTACGGCGGGGTCGGGGGCGCTCCCCCCTGTTGACCCCCGCCGCCCCCCTCGTTTCCGTTCTGGAAGGACGGGGAATCGTGGTGGTGCAGCTCGTAGCTCTGTCGTCGGGAAAAACCGGGGAAATTAATTACTGTAGGGTGCACCAATGGCTTTTAAAAAATTATTACGAAGAGTTAAAATTATCCCATTATGTAATTAATAAACGATTATGGTTTACCAGTATATTATTTATATTTAAAAAGCCTAACGTTTTCTGCGAAGCCATAAAATTAAAAACAAGATTACTTCCCAGGTCTCATCCTCACCTGGAATTGTTGCTGCTGTTGCTGTTGCTGTTGCTGTTGTTGTTGTTGTTGATGCTGCTGTTGCTGCTGCTCTCCATGGCCTGGACTGGGATGAAGCGGCTGGATAGGGTGCGGAACCCCGAAGTTTCCGTTATACTCGAGGTCCGCGTGGGGGAACCCCGACTCGGAGCCGGGTCCCCTCTGCCAGATGGAGTTGGGGAACCGTTCCCCCCGGAATCCGGGGCCGGGGTCCTCCTCCGCCCGGGACTCCTCTCCCCCAGCGTACAGCATCAGCCCGTCGGCTCCCTGCGACTCCTGCTGCTGCTGCTGTTGTTGCTGCTGCTACAAGAAAAACGCGCACCATCGTCCACCATAATAAATCTCGTCGGGCGGATACGAAAGAAAGATGGTGCGTCATCGCGCGGGGAAAGGGGTATTATGCGGATGATGGCAGTTTCCAGGCAGCCAGCTGCCTGGAACATCTGCCGCAATTTAGGCGCGTGTAAGCGCAAGTACCGGCGAGAGGAAGTCGTTCGAAAATACACGCAAGTCACGCTGCAATATTCAGAGAGCTTCCACGCACATTATACCAGTTATTCCGATACAATTGTATACATTAAAAAATTTGGTAACCATGAAAAATGTCAAGAATAATATGCCGTGGTACATACCGCGTGAAGTAAATATATAGTTCAAAGGTTTCCGTGCGGTACCACAGTTCCTCCCCCGTTCCAACCATTCCCGGTGAGAAATTGGTCAATTGGCTGAAGAAGACAAGGACATTTCAAGTGATGGACGCCCAGCAGCTGATGCCACTTTCTTTTCTCTCTTTTTCTTTCCCCTTCCCTCGACATTCCCGAAGGTCAGAAAGGGAAAGCCCGCATAAATGATAGGTTAACGGTTTCGCGACGGGAACCTACCGTTCCCCGCAATGTTGACTCTGCCTCTAATTTCCTTTGTGGATGGGAATTAAAAAAAAATAGTAGAGCCGAAGGAGAGAAAATAAAAAAATTGGAACGCCCCAAGGCTGTTGTTCAAGGTGCCCCTCCGTCGTGTTATAGGGCAGACAGCCTTGGGGAGGGATCCCAACCATTTCTTTCTCTTCTTTTGTCCATCGCCAATTTTATTTCTTTCACTATTTCTTCCGTGACTCTAAGCAGTGCTGATCGGAAGCAAAAAATGGCGTTGTAAAATTCCAGACGGCCTCGAGGCAGGCAATTTCTTCCACTTTTTTCGCTATGCGATACTATGCATCAGTGAGTATACGATGCATCAGATGACGATTCTTAGCCCTGTATATTGCGAAATGACGTTGATGAACAAAGAACCCGGAAGAACTTTCGTCGCCGAGCAAAAGAAGCGACCCGAGAGATCCATGCGACAGCTCAATTGGCGTCTCAATTGGCCTTTTCCAACGGCGGCTTCTCCACAAGCCGATAGAGCACGGCAACAGGGATCGAGCCGGCATGATAAATTTTCTTGCGAATTCCCTCGCGAGACTTGCTTATGAGCCGATGGCGGAACGTGCATACGAGCCAATGGCGGGACCGGCTGAGAAGCCAATTTCTATGCGCATAATTCATGTCGGGTGACCCAGCACATCCCCGAGATAAAAATCCCATATTTCAAACGGAAAAAAATAACGAACTTTGCGGAGATGACGATGAGTCGGGGCGTTGCGAAATCCATAAATAACGATGAATTATCGCGCCGATCGGGAAAAGGATCGGGCAACCCTGCGGGCTCCTTGTTTGTGCCAGCTTCTGTGCCGGACGCGCCCCCGGGGGCCAGCCGGTTCCGTTACGAGCGAAAATCCACCTTTTTTCCGCTCTTCACTTCTGTCACGCTGTCACGCTTGAATGGCGGGGGAAATATTTAAATAAAAAAATAAAAAAATGAAAAATAAAAAATAAAGACCCTGTAAAACGGCTCGTGAAGACCAGGAAGGCGGCTATGAGGAAGCTCGTAAAAAGTTTTCGACGAAAGTCGATGGAAAATGGGAAAGGAGAAAAAAAAAAACCTGTGATTTCCAGGCGTATAAT
>CAJPEV010003437.1:7757-30824 GCA_905338385.1 Darwinula stevensoni | reverse complement strand
GGAGCGAGGTGCATGAAGTCATCTTCATCCCACAGTCGCAAATAATCGCAAAGCCAAAGCCGATTTTCAATGCTTGCTGGGGATTTGATTGACAATCATATGAAAGCCTCCATCCCTTGCTCAATACCTTCTTCCAACAAGGATACGCTGGAACATCCGGAAATTTACCTATGTGATCCCTATGTAAAAAAAAGGCTCCAAGAACTTTATCTAAAATGATCCAGGCCGTTCTCAACCGTGTTCAATGTGTGCAAAATACACGAAGAAATCTTCAAGGACCCCAACGTGAGACGCACTGACTTCTTTGCTTTTGGCACCAGTCAGGCCTTTCAAATTTTTTTCTCACACAATATTTGTAATTAAAATCTCCTGCATGTTTGGAATCTGCTGCCTCATCCTTCGTCTAATTGAGTCCTTTCAGCACCAGAGGTACCAACTCTTTCACGACCCTTCCCTTCCCTTTGAGTCCTTTCCTAATCCCAAAAAGTTTTGTTGAAAGTTTCCCAGAGGTTTGTCTACCTTAAGTCTTTATTCCCTGCAAGAATGACAAACCGTTAAACATCATCTCTCATTGCTTTCTCTTTGCAAATGACTCTTTTACTCAGGTCATTCACATCGTTACATAATGAAAAGTGCCTTTAGGTATACCTTGATTATTTTTAAACAGGATGTAAGGTAGGACAGCGTCCCAAAGAACGGATAAGACATACTCGTATCATTAGCCCCAATAATGGCATAGAAGTGGACTGCCATACATTATACAAAGAAAAATATGGTTTTCCTCCTACTCAAAAACAAATTTTATTCTGAAAATAGTGGGATAAAATCATTCTCCTTATCAAACCCATTTGCAACTCGTACAATTGATTTAGCCTCAAAATAAAACGTAAGTATCTAATGCTTTCCAATTTCACTTAGGAAATCTGCACTCTATGCCTGGTGACCACTACATTTAGAATACGATGCAACATTTTCCTATCGACAACCCAAAACCCTTCCCTCCCTACTATAGAGACCAGACCACGAACATCTCTCTCTCCTTTTCCTAAAGGTTGGACATCCCTTCCTTCTGCGCCAAGTTATTCTACACATTAGAGCAGGAGTCTCAAACTCGTGTAGGTGGGCAGGTCGCATCGCCAAGATTATTTCATTTGTAGTGTACATTGGACCTGAAACGTTTCTCTCTCGGTGCACGCAGGTGGGTCGCGAGCCTCATTGAGAGCGTTTGTGGGCCGCGAGTTTGAGACCCCTGCATTAGAGAAACAGCCACGCACCTTTGTGGCACAACTCTTGCCCTCTCGCGTGATTGTCTCATGCAGCATCATGGGTGATTGAGCCATGAAGTAGCTTTCTCGACCTGCATACTGTAATTTCCTGTTCTCTGGTCTTTCTTTCTTATTCCTTTTTTGTCGTCCTTGATTTGCTCATTCTTGCTCATCGGCTAATTGGCTATTTTCTTCATTATTATCATTTTGCTTTTTCCCATCTTCGCTAACACTGTTTTTGCTTTCTCCTCTCCATCATTCTTTCAAATCACTTGTGTGGACTACATATGTGATCACCATTCCCCTTTTATATGCCCATTGTCCTTTACTGAAAGAAACTGAAATTGATTGGAAAAGGAAAAGCTGGATGGCGTCCAGGACATGCCATCGGTCGCGAAAATGTGCCTATGGTAACCGAAAAACACTCGGAAGGGGTGCATGAAATTTCGATGTGAATTGCATGCTTATCAAATTATCATGATGATTATGGGCGTGCACCGAAGCGAGAGAGATAGGAGGGACCACGCATGTGCAGTCTACCTGCGCCCTCCGTGAATGCCAACATTTCACTGGCGTTCGCTGGTTTCACCTGCGCTCCAGGTTGGCCTGCAAGCAAACAGGAGTCGTGAGTATAGATCACACTCCTACTCGTCTCTCTCTCGCTCACCTGTGGACCTCAGTCGAGTGTAGCACAGCGCGCAAGGGAGAGGCGACTCGTGCGCCCTGTGAGTTTACGTCTTTCGGGCTTTTTTGTTGGCCTTAAGGAAGCTATCGTCAATATGTTGTGTTCAGGTGGTGGAGTCATTGCTGAAATGGTGAGGCTTCGTCATTGTGTTCTTTTTTTGCCTTCTTTTTTGCTATTTTTATTTTTACTTTTGACATGTTGCTTCTGCCCGGTGTCGTGAACAGTTGCGCGGGGCCAGATGCCAGGTGTTGCTTCAGATGTGTTTCCAGCTGTAAGCGCGGGATGCAGTAGCTCTATTGTACCTTGCACTTGAGATACTAAATTCAGTACTAACTTCTAAGGATTTCACGATAGAATCAGTTCGCCTCATGAACTGTTATAGGGATATGAACTTACCAGCTAGCTCTACAAATACAGCGTACACGAGTTTTGCTAAGTACAACGAAGAGGTAAAGAAGAAGATAGGTTATTGTGGAAATGGATTGTGGAAATGGAGCTAGGCCTGGCGAAGAGGCAGTTTGTATGCGCAGAGGTGGAGGATGATCCTAAACACGGAGGGGCTGACCCACTTTTCAGTTCACAGTAACCGTCATCCTGACTCCCGAGGCAGTCGAGAGATGCAACTCGAGAGCAACTAAATCTTGTCTTGCTTGGCCCACTTGATACCACTCCGCCTTCATCATTACCTATCATCGCATTGCTTTACCGTCAGGGAGACGTCGCCACATGGCTTTTGCTGTGTCATCCCGCATATCGACTTGAGAGAGTAGTAATGTGCGTCGTTAGAACGACCTGGAGAATTGAAGGGCTTTCTCCTTCGAAATGTACATATCGTAATCTGTGTGTGTCTGGGAATAGATATTATCATGAGCCAGATGTAGGTTTTGCCCTAGAACGCTTGATTGCCAGACCATGATGTGCATTGGGCGTGGATGCGATATATTCTCTCAAGGTGCTTCAACATTAATTCCACCGTATCGACTGCATATTGTAGAACTCAGTCGATCACGGAACTCTTTCAGACAAGCAACGTAGGAGCCTTAATAAATAGTCCTGTTAGGTTTGGATAATTCATTCTCGTATATTGATTGTGCTCCCACCGCTTGAAACGAAAACCGCGACATAGTTTAGGGCTTGGCAAATCATTGAAAAGGTACGAAATGAGAGTGCGCTGTCGCCCATTCGAATCGCTTACGTTTGACAACACGAAAGCGATTCATGGAAGGCCAAATTCAACCGAGTCCTATGTTAATGTGAGGGATTTTGCTTCGTAATGGCCTTCAGCTAGAGTCGATAGCCGAATACCTTTATCATGCATCAACATTGAGTCATGGCTCGGCCCCCTTGGAAGGTCATATCTTGTAACGCCAAGGGGCCTACGTGCAGTCGATATAGTATCCACCATTCTTTGTGATTTTTCAGATGCCCCAGACGGTTCCAACAGTAGGCTTCAATACACTAGACCCGGGAGACAGTTCGACGACATCATACAGTATGGCCGATCTAGATCTGAGCATCTTGGCAGAATCCAGCTACAGTTTTCAAGTTCCCAGCCCCTCGCATTCTTTTCCGGATTCAGCGGGTTCCCCTCCGACATTATATCACAGTCCGTCTCCTGAAGCCGGGAAGGGCTTCCCAACACAATACCCTCCATCCCCAGAAGCCATGGATGACCTGGATCAGTTCGTCAAGTATTCTTCTCAAATGCTTCTCTCGGATCAGCCCATCTGCGACACCTATCAGCGAAAACCATCTAGTCCTCCTTCTCAACCCCAATCCCCTCTACAAGATCAACAAGCAGATCATCAGCTCCTCCGACAGTTCCTTAATGACAAGTCCTACCTGCAGAACGTGAAGGCGGAGCCATATTATGACAGCTTGTCTGAGATGCTGACCACAAATATTAAGCAAGAAAATGGCAGCGCCCCGACCTGCTGCGGGGGAAATAATCACAATAACAGTAATGGAGGAGAACCAGACGTTTGTGGGGACGTCAAGATCGAGCCATTCCTTGCTCTGGCCCTGGATCAAATCAGTCAGGAGATTGAACTTGCTTGCAAGACTCTGGACATCTCACCAGGTAAGCCTATCGATTTGCTTTTCACACCATAGCTCTGAGAGAGTCTATGTAGCGTACGGTTGTCCTTAACATCAGACTGAAAAGTGCCTTAAGTTAGGTACTGTTCATTCCCAACGCTCCTGGTCTAGTCGACATGAAATTGAGTTAAGTATAGGTGTGATAAACCCTGCTACGTCATTGGGGACCAAATATCACGGAAATTTATTTGCTGTGGGAGTTTCTACTTATGATGTAACTAAAGAAAAAAGAGAAAGAAACCCGTAGGCCGAAGTGAAGCAGTCGGGCATGGGAATTACAGCCTGCCACTTGGGATTGGCGGACCCATAACTTAGTTTTCCTGTTTGCTATGCGCGGCACACCAACATCCCTACGATCGGCTTTCCCAGCAATACTGCAAAGGCTCCCGCCGCATAGCATGATGACATCTGGTCTAGTCCATAGTTTACGACTGGCCCCTCCCTGACTCTTCCTGCTCTGTCTGCTTTTACCGAGCAGGCGAGAAGGGAAAAACCAGAGAAGTGAAAGGAAAGTCTGCTATGATGGCTGATCATGCTTCTTCATCCTCGGTAAACAGCCCTTCCAAGAAGAGCCAGGTTGTATGGAGTGAAAGTACCAGGCGTGTTCGAGATGGGCCAAAAAATGCCCCGGAGGCCTTTCCCTTCCCTCGTGAAAGGACAAGGGAGGGGAAAACCCAGCCTAGGGATTCCTGGAACAGCCCTTTCCCAAGTTTGCTCCACCCATGATCAATGAAAGGGGCAACTGAATGAATGAATGGATGTGCTTTACGTCCCCATTCTATGGAATGAGTGGCAGTTCTGCCCTTCTCAACCCATAGGAATGTGACAGAAAAACTCGCAAAGGTTAATGAAGGCGAAGGAAACGGGCACAGATCCGAAACGCATAAACTCGTTTATTCCTTTTTCTGTTGAGCGTGGGTGGTGAGGCTAATGACGTAATGCAGATGGAACGAGACTCGCGAAGAAAAAAGAAGTAATCAACTTCTGAAGAGTAGGCCAATTTCTCCGAGTTATCGGCACAGACTTATATGCTGTTTTCATTCCCTTTCTTCTGTTCTATTCATGAAATGATTGCTTTCGGTAGATCCCAAGGAATGGTTGGTTGGAGATGTGAAGAAATGGGTGATGTGGACTGTGGGCCAGTACTCCTTGCCGTATGTGAATGTGGACAACTTCCAATTGGACGGACTGGCCCTGCTCAATCTCACGGAGGAAGCTTTCATGCGTCTTGCCCCACAGGTTTGTCCTTTCTCTACCTCACGTGAAGGATTGCGTCAGACGAGGTTTCCGGGGAAAACCACATAATCTCATCTTTGTTGCATACATGAATGACTGAATGGAGGAAATTAAAACTTTTTTGCCTGTTTCCCCCATCCAGTGTGGCGATGCCTTGATGGCAACGCTGGATCTGTGGAGCACGGCTGAGATCCGGATGAGGCGAAGTGCTCGGGGGATGTCTGGTCAAGGTCAGGGCCAGGATGGATCGACGCCGTTCGACCTGGCTTCCTTGGCCTCTTGGAGTAGTGCAGAGGGATCCTCATCTCTTTCTCCGAGATCACTTCATGATCGTGATGACTCCGATGGTAAGATTGCATTCCAATCTTCCTGGGATCAAAGGGCTTCCTTTACTTCACGTCACGCCAACTTCCATCTCGTGTAATTGAATGGCTGGAGAGGGAGACTTGGTGTGAGTTTGCTCGTAGGGAGGGAGAGAGAGAATTTTTTCCCTCTCATCATATCGTATTGCTTGGCTCCGCCTCGCATCGATTTTTCATTCTCCGGGCAAACACGTGAATAAAATACCAGGAGATATGCAAGACGAGGACGAGCTCGGCTGTGCTAGTATACGTAATGGGAATGCGACCCAACTCTAATCCGTAGTGGATTCGCCGGAAGGGAGAAGAAAAGCTGCCTTATAGCTCGGTATGTACAGCAAGTCTGTAGATGATTATCATGGACGGCCCTGGGGCAGACTGGACTTCAAGGTCTAACGAGTCCTCGTCTCTCTACCTACACACATACACGTTTTACGAGTCTTGCTCTTGGAAGCCAGGCCACAAATTTCCTTCTGTCCAGCGGGAATGATATATGCGGGGAACCTTGTCTTTGAAGGTCCATCCCCGCCAGTCAGTGAGGTCTACAAGGACAGGTAACAGATTCCCCACTCCTCGTTACACGTGGCACGTTTCTGGAGTATTTTAGGATCCAATGGAGTCGCAACGCCATGAATTTGCGTCATACACGTAGATAAGAGCGACTCAGAGAGATAAGGTTTTTTTTTTCTGCGTAGTAGGAAAGAATGCGATGTGGCGAGCGAAGCGAGTTGGTTCTTTTCACGACTACCCTCGGGGCATCCGTCGTGTCCTTCAGGAAAAGCTCTCGACTGAGAGAAGAAAAGAAAGCCTTGGATCTCATCTACCTGGCAGAATCCCTCGGAATTTTTGTTTTGTTTCCCCCACCACTCACCCCGTTGTGTTCGTAAAAGGGCGCCAGGTTCTAAAATTAGCGTGTCCTCAATTGGCAGTGAGGATTCCCGCTTTCTCGTTTGTCATCTCCCGGTTTCCCCTTAGTCGCAGTTTCAGTGGGAATCGTAAGTGGAAACGGGAAAGCAGCAAGACTTGAAGCAGCAAGAGGGAGTGGGAGGTTTAGAGATGTGGCACAGCAACAGACCCTGCCCAATGCCTCAGCTAGGGCTTGGCCAAGGAGTTTGGCCTCCTTTTCTCAGAAAAGCTTTGCCTCGGGCTATTCTCTCTCTCTCTCTCTCTCTCTCTCTCTCCTTCTCCCTCCCTCCTCGTACTCCTGCCAAGGTCTTTCTGGATTCCTGAACGCTTTTTTTCCTCTCTTCGCTCGCCTCCTCGTTTTTAATCACGCTCCTATCAATCTTGTAGACCCTGTCTATAGTTGATGGTGTGTGTCGGTCGGTGGCTTGCCTCGGCCTCGTCCATGCCAAGGCCTTCCAGTTCGGGCCCCAGCCCACGTTTCCCTTTCAGGCCTGTATCTGTCACCCATGGCCACTACCGAATAATTCCCTTCCCCAGTTCGCACCGTTAACTGACCCATTATTATATGCTGAGAAACCAGACACTCGGCCTGTCTAGTGACGTCAGCGAGCGAAAGGGTAGAGTGACGTCATGTCCTTTTGTTATTTGATGCAGGAGCCATTTCACGCTTTGAAACACGTTTAAGGTAAGGCGAAACATGAGTCGGCCTATTTCCGTGTCCCATTTCTGTGCCTCCGACACACTTTCTCTCCTCCATGACCACATTCTCAGTTCATACGCATCCATTGATTGGTTCTCTAACCGTTTCTTCTCGCTTTTCAATAAAGAATGAAAGTTGAAGACACTTGACAAAGCTTATTCATCAGGTACCGACCTCGTTACACCCGTTGTATGATACTCATGACAACGAGGCTAGATGTTGCATGGCAAGGGAACGGTGACGTTGGGAGAACCGGTGTCATCCGATTGTACCGTTATAGATACCAGTATTTTTTTTTCGACCAGAGACCTTGGCTCTCCATTGGGTGCTCTTCACCCATGACTGAAGATCTCTTTTTTTATTCATGCGTTATATGACCTTAGAAAATGAACAGTTAAACGAGACGTTTGAATTTTTGATGCAGACGAGGAGGAGGAGAACGAGCGAGGAGGAGGTGGTGGTGGTGGTGGTGGTGGTCGAGGAGGGTCTCACATTCATCTCTGGCAGTTCCTTAAGGAGCTTCTTACGGATCAAACACATTATGGATCATGCATTCGCTGGTTGGATCGAGGGAAAGGGGTCTTCAAGATTGAGGATTCCGTCCGAGTTGCTCGTCTCTGGGGCAAGAGGAAGAAGAGACCCGCCATGAACTACGACAAGCTCTCTCGCTCCATCCGACAATATTACAAGAAGGGAATCATGAAAAAGACGGAGAGGTCTCAACGCCTTGTTTATCAGTTCTGCTCTCCCTATCATCTCTAGAGGGAGAAACAAAAATGGACCTTGTACCTGAAAAAACGAGAAATCCTCCATCTTCAGACGAGGCCTCTATTTTCTAATTAATTTTTAATTATTTTCCCCGTGTCAGGTGTGCGTGTATATATTTTTAAATGGAGTTTTTTCTTTCTATTGGAAGGGGTGACAGCTGGTCTGTTTCATCTTCTTCCTCTTAGCCCTTAGCGGTAAGGCGGGGCTTCTTTCTTGTACATATTGGTAAAATGATTTGGATGATTTTGGAGTCCCATTCAGGCTTCAGAATACGGTGTATGCCCTAGTAGGCAATTTCTTTATTCACTGATTTTCCCTTCCTTTCCCCTCCCCCCTCTTCTGACTGGTTGGCTGTTGGGGCTGGTTTCCCCCTCAGTGTTTTTCTTTCATCATTTTCTAGACCTATATTTTTTATTTCCCTAGCCTCTTCTTTCCAGTTAGGTGAAGAGAGGCGCTAAGAAAGAGTTTGCACGTTCAGTGTGTACTGTTGTATGTTCGCACATGTGTGCCCTTTCCCCCTGGGTGGCGTTTTTGGAAATTTGCCCTGTAGTGGACCTTGGCGCTGGAAGGCAGTTAGCCTTTCCCTGCGCCTCTTCCACGGGCAATGTTTTATCCCATATATCTATGATATATAGAGTACGTTCTATGAACACACTCATGACTGATTTGATTCTTGTAGACGGTGTTGCTGTGGGTGATGATATGTTTGTGTGATTGGATGTATTGTATTTTGTTGTCCCGGTTTTCTCATGTAAGAGAGATTGTGACGGGGCATCTAAAGAGAGTTTTAATGGTTATCATGTGTTTCGAATTGCTCATGTCGAAATTCACGATTTTTTTTCGTTTTACTTGTGATCTCAGAATACAAAGGAAATGAAGCAGGGAAATACAGAGTAGGGGGATACCCTCCGAGGTCAGACGAATGATGCTCTGCTCCGTATTTCCCAGCTCCCAATATTAATTTTCCCCTGTCCATATCCCCTTTGGGTATAAACCTGTCTATTGATATTGCTGCTGAGGGAATCTAGCGAATCAAGTGTGTTGGTGTATCCATGGCATGTTGAAAATCCTTCATGAGAAGTGAAATAAACCAATCCCTTCAGTACCTGTTTTCCCTTCCGATTTCAAGGTCACCATTGCCCTTTCGATTATCCAGGAGGTTCAAGGACGAAGGAACCGCCCTATTGGATCTAGAAGCACGCGATCGTTGCCGACCTTGGCTATCTGGGTGGCTTCCTTCCTACGTAATTCATCCACACCCCTAAATATCCCATTGTAATAAACTGAAAAAAAAGCATGAAGACGTTTCATAAACATGCTTGCCTCCTAAATGAATATCACTAAAAGAACGAAAAACAAAAAATAGAAAGATTTGTGGATAATAAAAACGAGCTGACAAGAAAAAATTAAGAAAGCAGAAAAACGAGATTCGTCAGTTCAAGTCCACATTGGATATGGGTGCCTGCTCACCAAATTTATTTAGTCTAGTCCTGTCTGGAAGGTTTCGAGCCTTATGATTCTGACAATCACTTCATACTGTTTCAGTCCAATCACTTGATTAGACTGGAATGATGCGGTGTAATGTGGATGTCAGTAATCGCACGTCGAGCAATAGGCATTGACTAAAGATGACTTGACCAGCTTAGACTGATTTGGTGTGCAGGAGCTGTGCTCGTTTTGAAGCATCGGCATCGTGAAAATATCCTACCGTTCATGTGTGTGAATACAGAGTAGCACGTAACCAGGGGAAGTGTCCAAATGAATCGGCAATTGCTACTTTAGGATCTTCCAAAAATCCTGACACCTTGGATCACTCCAGAACCCTCACTCCCAGCGGCATATTCTGAAGCTTCTTCCCGGAAATAAAAAGGCACAAGTACATCGCATCGGCGAAGTCACCACCTAGGTAGCACACTTCCTCCAGCCCAGCTCCAGCCCTTCAAACCAAAAAAGGCATATTTTTCTTTTGCTCGAAAAAGTCATACATGAAAGGGTTAAGGCCATCAGTTCCACAGCACGCGGCCCGCTAGGGTTGTGTTGCCTGGGCATGCTCATTGGTCTGGTAATTCGCTTGCATAAGACATCCCCTCCTCACAAGAACTGAAACAATTACGGGAAAAAATGATCAACAATCATAAGAACCGTATTGCACTTTGATCGTTCTTCTGTTCATAACTTCAATTGTTGCAGACACCAACAACTTCCCTCTGAAAAATATTGCCTTCGAAATTGTCCAGAATTTGTATGAATTCCTCCTCCCATCACCACTACCAAAGCGTCTCTTGAAGCGTTCAAGCAGACACTGTGCTAGCCCCAAGCAGTATTACTTTTTTTTTTTTGCACTAAGGACAGTTTTCGGCCAGCCATTTCCAGCGCAGTATACAGGGTGGCCCAAAAGTTCGTTGACCTTTTTGGATGTGTCCGAACAAGTTCGGGCAAGCCTGCTTCCACCTAATTTTCAGTTGTTCACTATCACTTTAGTGTGCTTTTTACATTTTTGCACCAAAAAACTACCTCCGGCTATAATTTGTTTTAATTTAGATTGATTCAAAGCGACCTGGCATTATAGTTCTGCACAAGGTCAAGAAAAGGAACTGTGAGATTGTTCGAGCCCTCACTGGGCTGGGTGTCAGCAAGCATCTGGTGTCAAAGACAATCAAACGGTACAAGGAGACTCTCGGCTACGACAGGCAAAGATCGGGCCGATCATGCACTGCTGTTACATCCAGAAACATTACAATTGTCAGGGAGAGGCTTCGACGTAATCCAAGGAGGTTGGTGCGGAAATTGGCCTCACAAATCGATATGAGTCGCAGCTTGGTTACCTGAATTCTCGAGATCAAACTAGGTATTCGGGCTTACAAAATAAGGCAGGTCCTGCTTCTCAGGAAGGTCGTTATGAACAGGGTCTCTCGTTGCAAAGACCTCAAGCAGCGGCTCGCTACTGGGCTCCATTGGGATGTCCAGTTCACCGATGAAAAAAATTCACCATGCAGCAGCCTTTGAACTGTCAGAATGACCCATTGTGGGCAACTAGCACCTCTTCTATCTCTCTAAGTGTCCGCAATGTTACTCGTGAACAAAAATCTGCTAGTGTGATGGTTTGGGCTGGCATCACCGCTGATGGTCGTACTCCACTCACGTCAACAAAGGAGTTAAAATCAATGCCGAGTTTTACTGAAGGGACGTCCTTCAAAAGGTTACGAAGCTGTGGGCAGGGAGGCACTTCCGGGACAGGAAAGGAATTTCCCAACAACACTCAGCGCCGGCCCACAAAGCCATCATTGTTCAGAAATGGTGCCGAGAAAATTTTCCCGACCTTATCTCAATCCAGGAATGGCCGGCTTCCTCGCCGGACCTGAACCCAATGGACCACGCCGTTTGGGGAATGTTGGAGGCCAAGGTCTGCTCTAAGCGCCACCGTGGTGTTGACTTTTTGATAGCTGCTCTTGTCAAAGAATGGAAGAATTTTCCTCAAGATTCACTTCGTGCCGCTGTGGATGCAACCCGAGAGGTTGAAAATCTGCATTTGTCTCAAGGGAGCAATTGTTAAGTGATTTGCACATTGATGAGTTTCTACAGATTGTATAAGTAGTTTTTTTTGTCGCTTTGTTAATTGTTCCTAAAAGTGTAAAAAATTGAGTCAACGAACTTTTGGGTCACCCTGTACATTTGATGCTAGTGAAACCTATGCATCCTATTTGACTAGGCAGGTTTCAGCATTCTTCTCCCTTAATGTGTTCAAGTGCAGGTTTCTCCCATATATGAGTGAGTTTTCTGATCAAATGCTGCTTCATCATGCAATGTTTCAATGAAAACCAAGTTTGAGAATGCAATGCTATTACCATTACTGAGTTGGCCAGTAAAAATACTCACGTGTTCTTTTAGCAAAATAAGACTACTCATACACTCAAAATGAACATATGAAATGCAGGAGTCAACTGAAAATGGAATTGAAGGACTTGAAATCTGTACAGTGCATCAACCAAAGAATAAGAATGTGCAAATCTTGCTCCATATGTTTGATAAGAGATAATAGAGTCAAGGTAAAAGAAACAAGGCCAATAAGTGCAATGAAGTTTAATGAGACGATACCCCAAACAGCAACAGTGGAGTCAGCATTCTTCGCCAGAATACCACAGAATTGCTATGGGAAATTTTCCAATGATAATTCTTGATAAATATAGGCCTATTCAGCATCAGAAATCAAAACATGCCCTCTGGAATGAGTAATAGGATCAAACTTCGTGGATACAACCAATGATCATTGTGATGTCATAAAGAGATGTAGGAGGCCCTTGGCAAACTGTAAGATCTCTGAAAATCCCATTTTTGACTCTCCATACATGCGATCAACAAAGGTGATGGGTACTTGGGAAACAGAAAAGCCATTTTCCCTTGCTTTCACAATCATCTCCATCTGAAAGACATATCCTTTGCTCTCACACGATTTAACAAGTTTCTGTAGAACATGCTTCTTGTAGAGTCGATAACTACCAGTCACATCTGAAATGCCTGGTCTCAGGAGAATTTGGGTTAGAATATTTGCTCCAGAACTCACTATCTTTCTCTTCAAATCCCAGCCATAAACTCCACCCCCATCTGAGTACCGACTTCCAGTTACAATGTCGTAATCTCCTTCTCTCTGCACTTGGATGAAGTCTTTTATAAACTTGGGATGGTGGGAAAGGTCTGCATCCATTATAAAGATGAACTCCCCTCTGGCATGAGTCAAGCCATGAATGTAAGCTGTTCCCAACCCAAGTCTCTCAGCTCGGGGTCGAAGAACAATACGATCTTCACCAAATATCCTCTGAAGCTGCTCTGCTACTTCCTGTGTTCCATCAGGGCTTCCATCATCTATATTGATGATTTCAAAACTCTCTCCAGCCTCTTCAAAAGCTTCCACTATCAGCCAAACCACGAGTGGTAGGTTCTCCCTTTCATTATAGGTTGGCAGTAGCACAGAGTACTTCAACATTCTAAAAGTCTGTAAAGACAAGAACATTGCCAATACATAAGATGAATTCCACCTATTAGTTATCCTCATCTTTAAATTCATTCCTTATATTCAATCTTTCCAAATGCATTGCATGCCATATAGGCTTACCATCAGACTCTGAAAATATGACTAGGACTGAATTATCAAATTTGTGATTAGAATCAGATACAAGGAATGGAAATTAGAATGCTCCCTAACTCAGAACATGATTAATTTATCACAGTGACATTTTTTTGTTCAACATTTTGTTGTCCAAGTTCGTGTTTCTAGCATTTCAGGATACTCAAATGCATGTCCAATGAAATGAAGATTGGAATCATTTGGTATTGCAATGAATGGGCATAAGCTTTCACATTCTCCAATTGTGAATGGGTTAAGGGGGGTTCATGAGGGCTCACAACATTTCATAATATAAGTAGTCCTCTATGGAATAGTTATATAATATGCTTGAAAATATCAACCTTTATACTACTCAGCCCAATGCTAATGCTTTCCTAGAAGAGGTCATCTAAGGTCTAATTGTTTGTGGTCTTCCATGAGGAAAATGACATCAGGCTGTAAGAGGACTAATTTCCATTTTCCTGCAGTACAAGATATATTGAACATTCGTTGCAAAAAAAAAAAACACCTTTTTTTTTCATAGTTGACATATCCTCAAAAGAGGAGTGGAGTTTTATATTCTGCTTCCTTTCACCATTGTATATAGCTATTACTCAAGTGAAAGTGTAGTCCTGACTAATGGCAACCCTGTAGGACTGTACTTTTGTACCATTACCTTGTCTTTTTCTTTTAGGCCTATATAAGGACAGGCAGTGAGCAGAGTGAATTTTGATATCTGACATTTATGAAGAAAGCCATAAAAAATTTTCTGTCTGCTTGACACAAGCACCACACTATTCACAGTCTCTCAGGCAGGGACATCCCTCCATGGTGCTAAAGGAGGCCTTTGGGTGGTTCACAGGTTGTAAGGCCCATGATTGAAATGATGGATTTTTAAGGTCTGTTGCACAGGCTGTATCTCTTAGACATGGCACAAAGAGTCATGTATGTGTGATGAAGGCAGTGTTGAGAGGCACAACTGAATGTCCTGGGTTCGGTGGTGTAATGGTAGCACACCTGACCGGCAATCAGGAGGCCCGGGTTCAATTCCCGGCCGTCCCCTGGCTTTCTTTCGTCCTCTCTCGTCCATCACAACCTCCCTACCTTCAGTTATTCACGTGACATATGTGTAACGTCGACGATGCAATTGGTCTCATTTTCCCGCAAAGGTCAAGTTACCAACGAGGGAGGTATGGAATAGCAGACTGCCTGAAACCAATCCAGTTAGGACGGCAGGTGAGATCAGACCAACAGGTGAAGGAACCCATTTGGAGGATGAATAGAGTCCCCGTCTGTGTTCATCCATGCCATTACACTGAGTCAGGTGGTGATTGGCATTTATCGCGTAGCAATTGCTGCTGACAATGTCTAGCCTGCAACGCAGCACCATTAGCGAACGAATCGATAACCACTCTGAAAACTATAATTTCGGTTTTTATGAAAATCGGAAGCAACAAGGTAACTTCCTCGTCCCCAATAAAACATTGAGTATATTATACCCAAACCAAACCAGTCCGTTGTCGCATTATGAAAATACAGTGAAATCCTATACAATACAATAGCAATGAAAGGCCTTACTCAGCTTTCATTACTTAGCTTTCAAGAAAATCTTTGAGGAATTATGGTTACCTACTACCTATAGGCAAATATGGAAAAAATAGTATTAGGCTGTTCCAAAATAAATGTCCGAATTCGATCGCAAACTTTGAAGGGTCGTAACTCAGCTGATAATGAACATTTTTAATCGAAGTAAGCACCATCCNAAGGTCTGTTGCACAGGCTGTATCTCTTAGACATGGCACAAAGAGTCATGTATGTGTGATGAAGGCAGTGTTGAGAGGCACAACTGAATGTCCTGGGTTCGGTGGTGTAATGGTAGCACACCTGACCGGCAATCAGGAGGCCCGGGTTCAATTCCCGGCCGTCCCCTGGCTTTCTTTCGTCCTCTCTCGTCCATCCAACCTCCCTACCTTCTGTTAATCACGTGACATATGTTTGCCCACATTAACCCTTTCACTGGCAATGGCATCTCCTGATGCCTGGGAGACACCAATGCCTCCTCCAATAACACCTCCAGGGAGGAGATTGGAGATTTAACACCTTACTACATGATTTATGTAGGCCTTGGAGAAAAAATATAAAAATTTGCATAATTTCCTCAACAGTACTAAAGTCAGATATTTAACATCAAATAAGTCAATTTTGATCATTTTAAGGGGAGACTAAGAGCAAGAAATACAAATTGTGATGTTTTGCAGAAAGTAAAAATCATTGGTACCATTGAAAAGCTTGTATTTGAAAGATCTTTTTGCAACATAACTTTTACATCAAGCTCCAGTGGTTTCTGAGATATTCTTGAAAAACCTCAAATGTTAGTACATCTGCATTTCCCAAACCACAGTCAAATTCATAGGACTCCATGATAAAACATACAGCTACAGGTTTTTGGGAGCAAAAAAGTAAACTCCCCAATTTTTTCATGCAAAAATGAACTATTTCTGTCATGTTATTAAAAAATTTGATGGCAGTTGCTTCTTAGCTTTTTACTAAAGTAAAAAGCTAAGAAGCAAAATAAAAGCAAAATAAAAATCAGGAAAACCAGTCCCAATACATCCTAGGTTAGTCATTTCTGAGTACCCATGTGAAATTTCAGGTTTCTGGCTCCAATATTGTAGGAGTAATTTGGGAAATAGTCATTGTATGCAATATGTGTATTGTGATTTTTTGCTCATAGTCACACCTCAATGCAATTATTTGTTTTTGTCAAGATGGAATAAATTTGCAAGAGAAAAAATGCAATAGGTACAATTTTTGAAACCTCAGACAAAGATGTGAGATGAATATGAGACAAATAATGCATGATAAAGTTTTTTAGACATGAAAAGTAATGGTTAAAAAATGGAGAAGCTTGCAGCAAAATGTCTTTACTCAGTTATGGGTACTGACATGATATCTTCCATATGGTCCCAGTTAGTAGCAAACATACATTTAAAATGTACTGATGTTCTTCCAAATTGGAAACATCGAGGATGCTTCAGATATTTCCCATTCACAACATTGTGACTCTTCAGCAATTTCATATAAAAAATATTCCAGTATGTGCCCTTTCAAGAACACCATGCAATAAGGGGTTAACCCCTTTCCCCTCTTCAATGATTTTCATTTATGCACAGATTTTGCCAAACAGGATTGCTGGCAAAGAAGTTAGCAATTATAGCTGTCTATGATTTCCCCTTTACCCTCAAATTTCTTATTTTAGGGGGAGGGGGAGGCACATATTATGAAAACTGTTGGACAGACTGTGCTGTTCAAGCAAGCACCTTCATGGAAATGATGTGGAAAGTCCCTACTTGAAAAATATAGTTTTCTGTATGGTCTGCCAAGAGTCGTGGCAGGATTTTAAACTTAAATTTAAAAAATCATAATTATGTTATCAATAATTGTTTATTGCTATATAACAGGTACATCTGGGAGATATGATAATGCCTGTTAGTTTTTTAATATAACATCTTTTAAATGGCTTTCCAGGGTTAGTCACACATTGATGTGCTTGAAGAACTGCACTTTCCATGCAGAAGCCTAAGTGTCCCAATTAATGCAGTTTATTTCTATGTGTATCCTTTCCTTTAATTCCTGTAGTGTTCTGGGCTTTGTAAGTTAAACTCTTTCCTTTAAGTAGCCCCACAGGAAGAAGTCTGGGGCTGATAAATCTGTTCCGCTTACAGTTAACCAAATGCGTCTGGTTAACTGAGCGCGAGTAGAGTCACCTGGAATCTCAATTGATTGGGATTCTTATTATATATAATACACACCACACCCACCTCCCTAACCTAACCTGGTCTAACTTAAGGAGAAACACAATATCCCTAGAGGGTACAGCCACCTGGGCAACCCTACGCACTGCGTACAGTTAACTGTGTCCGATGGGCAACTGTAAGCGGAATAAATCTAGAGACCTGGGAGCCCAAGGAATGTGTCCAAAAGCATAGAGATAAACAGCATTAATCAGGACACTTTGGCTTCCATCATGGAAAGTGCAGTTCTTCGAGCATGTCAATGTGTGGCTAACCATGGAAGGCATTTAAAAATGTTGCATTCAAAAACTAACAGGCAATATAATAACTCCCAGATGTACCCTTTAACTGGCAATAAACAATTTTTGATTATGTAATTGTGATTTTTATTTATTCAAGTTTAAAATCCTGTCACAACTTGGTGGACCCTGTATTTACTTATGGCAGGGTTATGTATATCATTATAAAGGGTGCCCTTTGCTGAATTAAAAAATGCAATTGTTATGAGTAATATCAATAGTTTGAAGGTTAGGTATGGTGTAATATCTCAGTAATACCTCAGTAAGTGTAATATCATGAGACATTTACACCCCTGTGAAGGAGTGTAAATGAAGGGTGTAAATATGAAGGATATTCATTAAAATTTAACATTTTTCCAATTGTTTACTCTTATTTATTATGGTTCCAGAAATGTGAAAATCATACAGAAAATATTATTTCTTGAAACGGCACTGGAGTAAGTTGGAGGTGGACCTTTTATACCCCCACTAGCATTAAGGTGGTCAGGTGGAGGTAGATATACACAGACTTTGATGGGGGTGGGATAACTTGGATCAGATTCTGACAAAAAATTAGTGATATTCAAGATAAAATTTCTCATCTTGCAGCCTCATCCTCTGCCCCCAAAAGAAAATATTTGTTGGATTGCAAGACAGATAATATCATTCAATATAGCATTATTTGCAAGTCAAAATCTGTTCAAAGTTGACCCACCATTCCAAGTTACTTCACATTGTTTTACAAATTTATGTGAACTCAGAGCATCTCTCTTGGTTCCCCAGTTAACTTGTTCCACTTGTTTCAAGGTGGAAACCCTTCAAACTTGTCTGCCTTCATGCATCTTGAGTTATTCCCACTTTTTTTGCAACTTTCCATCCCCTTCAATTACTGCTTGTCCTCATACCTTCAAGTGCTTTCTACATCTGCTGTTTCACAGATTCATGCTATTTTTCAAATGTCTTCCACCTAGATATTTTTTTCACAATTAGGGCCAAAAGTGCAGACCCAATATTGCCCAGAGTCTAACTGAAACAATGAAGATACCTTTACGGAAGCTGTGACATGAATTCCTCTTTGACAATAGGCCTAGGTCTTGTTTGGATCGCCACGAGGTTCATGTAATGTCATGGGCTGCATACTCTCCTTGAGTGGAACAAGTACCTTCCGAAGTTAGGTAGTGTGAGGCTTCATTACGGCGTAGTCCAAGAGAATAATGCAATAAATGTTTTCCACTTGGTTTAGACACTTGTGCATAAGGAACATCCCATGCACGAGTGTCCGAACCATGTGAAATTTTGTGGCGCAAATAAAAAATGCTTCATAATCTTTTCACAGCAAAGTGTTTCGAGCAATCTTGGCCTTACAGTGCATAAGTAAGGTTCGCCGTTACTCTGATGCCGGTCCATCACTATACCTCGGCCAAACGAAACACCCAAGTCGTGACTGCTGTGCACGGTGCAGACCATGATTATGTCGTGTACTGTAAATTAAGTCTCGCCTAAGAATGGCAAGTCTAAACAGCATTTATCTGAAAGGAACTAACAATCAGAGGGCCTGAAACAAGAATTGGAAAGAACCCTAATGGCGGACCAATGTGGTTGACGAGGCACCATCTTGTATGGAGTAGATAGGGTGTTCACTCACCACACCCTTTTGCCAAATTCATTTTGCCAAATGGGTAAATTATGGCGAAGTGTTTGCATAATTTTCACTATCTTTTTGTGACATGAAATGATATGGCACTCGCAGTGTATATGTGACTTGATGGAAACAAGCTCTAGCAAAACAAAGAACAAAAAAGCATAGAGGGTATGGCCAAGAAAAGTATAAGTGTCATGCGAATGGCAGGGGGGGAAGATTGGATGGAGGTGAGGACGAAAGAAAGCCAGAGGACGGCCGGGAATTGAACCCGGGCCACCTGATTACCGGTCAGGTGTGCTTCCATTACACCACCGAATCCAGGACATTCCCTCGTGCCTCTCACTGACATCTTTATCATGACATAAGTGAAGAAAAAATAGACCTGCATGCGAGAAATGTCGGACATGACATTTCTGGAAACCTAAGGGACTTGCTCCCGTGGTCACATTTCTGTGATGTACCCCATCAATTCAGGGTTATGTGCTTTTCATATATGAAACGAAAGCCTGTATTAGGTGTAAGTCACCTTTTGACTACAGAAGTAGGAAAATAAAGCAAGGCTATTTTATGAGCGTGTCGGATGCGAGAGGAAAGTTTCGGATACCAGATAGCGTGAAACATTGTGCCAACATTGCCTGAAGGTAGTAGTGACCTGTTCATATTGAGCTAATATTGTTTAAAATGTTCACCTGAGGCGAGGCTTTTAGTGTTGAGACTATTTGCAATAGGAAACTGGATTTATAGTTAGATTTTGCTGGGATTAAGAAAAACTACACAATCTAACCATCGTTTAAGCTACACGCAGAAACTATGGCGCAACCAAAAATAAGTGCCATTTCCCCATACTATTTTAGATGTTCTTGAAAGTTAATATATTGTGACGTACCACGTGAAATCGCACATGACGTAGCACACGAAGTGGTGACTCAGAAGCCAACGTGGTCTGTGAAAGATGACTCGACAATCATCCTCAAAGCATGAACGACCCGCGATCCACGGTGACTATAAATCTTAGGTGCTTGGCCTCCAACAGAGATGTCGCCCTGGTACCTCGAATCTGCTAAATCAGTTTCCCTTATTATTTCGTTCCATCTGTCCGCAGTAACCATAGCGACCGGACAATATAACCCAATGCGCACGCGCAGCTTTCCTCCTGGCGTGCTCCTCTTCCACGAAAACATCCACCTCCTTTCCAGCCCTGGCGGTTGACAAATCCATAGTAGATAATGAAGGAGAGCGGCTGCTCCCGGCCGCGTAGACAGGGTTGCTAGGCGTACGCGTGAAATGCCGTATCTGGCATCTTACACTTCATACTGTCCTCCCATCTCCACGTGATGCGGACGCGCAAACCATCGAGAACATGTCTAGTTGTCCAGGCCTTTACACATAGGCCAACGCTGAACCAATGACCGCTATTATTTATTTCAAGGTTGGATGGTTAGGATGCGTTGAATATATACACGGCGTTTATAAAAGAAAAAAAAACTGTGTCAAATCATTTTCGCTATTAATGAGAGTAAATTTTACCAGATCAACTTAATTTTCTTAACACTGCATGTAGATAGAGGAAAGAAGACATGCGCCAAATTTTAAGGAAATTGATCGGCCAATATTTCAAAAACTGCATGCAGATAAATGAAGGAAGGCTTTTGCAAATTTTGAACGATATTGACCGAATGTATCACGTGATAGACCGTTTAAAATTTGAAGGCTAAGAAAATGCAGTGAAGTTAAACCTCCTTTGTCGTTTTGGATGGCACGCAGACACTCGCTAGCTGAACAGCTGAGACGAATGCATCAGCAGGCATGTCCGGTGCATTTTCGTACCCTTCAAGTTTTAAACGATGTATCACGTGATACATTCGGTCAATATCGTTCAAAAGTTGCAAATGCCTTCTTTCATTTATCCACATGCAGTTTGTGAAATGTTGGGCCGATCGGATGAAATTCACTATCATTCCTAAAATAAATAAATAAACGAATTGGCACACTTTTTGTGCTTGTACGGCACACTTTTTACATATCTAATTTGAACGTGATATAATGCGTCAATTTCATTAAAATTTGACACATGCCTTCTTTCCTCTATCTACATACAGTGTTTAAAAAATTGAGTTGATCTGATAAAATTTGCTGTCATTAAAAGCGAAAATGATTTGGCACCGTTTCTTTTAAACACCGTGTGGTGTTTCCAGAGGTACAGAGGCCAGTGGAATTCCAGATCTGTGCCTGGACGGATACTCTAGTTGGTTTTGTCAAAGGACAAGTAATTCCTTCCAGTACTGCAAAACTAGAAAACACACTGGAGTAAGTGAAATGTCTTGGGTCCATAGTCAAATCCATTGAATAGTCGTCTCTGTAATTTCACAGATCTGTCATGTCTTAACGCAACAATCCCCGCTAGTGGTCTGAGCTCAATTACGACATATTGGGAGAGTAAATGGTGCATCCTTGGAGGCATCCTTGGGCCACCATCCTGCGGTAAACATGAACATGATAACAAACATGATAGATATTTCCAGTGTGGGGCGGTAACGAAGTAAAAGTAACGCGTTACAGCAATTAATTACTTTTTTCAGAAACTTTTTTGGTAATGAGTTACCTTTCAGGGGAGGGTAACGGAACTGGTAACTAGTTCCTTTTTCATGGCAAAAATATGTGGCGTTACTTTAACGCGTTCCTTTTCTTAATGATTTGCTAAATTTGCTTAAAACAACCAGCGCTTCATGGCCACATGCATCCTAATTGATGCAATATTGGGAGGAAAGACGGGGACATGAAATTGCCTTGAGAAAACATGGTTTATTCTGTGCCGGTTTCTTAGCCGTACCTGCCAAAAATATTTCGATGTGCAGGTCAGAAACGAATTTGAGAGTTCTATCGATGCAGTGGCGTATTTTACGGGGGGTAGCCGCCCCCTGGCGCCTCTGGGACAGAGCCTAGCCCCACCTTAGAGGTAATACTTTTCTCTCCCGATATCTCTCGGGTGGGGTTTGGCTCTATTGCCCTGCCCTGCCCCCACCCCGACCCTTCAGCCAAAATATTCCGCTGCATCGATGCAAACTTTTGCGTGAATGTTTACTGATGGTCAAGGTACTTTCCGTCGCACGAATTTCAGCATCTAACTTGAGAAAGCATGCTAAATGAGTTCCATCGTGTCCTGACTCCGTACAGACAACCTTTGGTCTAACGTTAGATCTGAATGATAGGCGTTGCTTTGGTTCTGATGTGCATCTGCACGGAAACCTTTCGTATGGCTATCGTTGGCACCTTTCTCCTCAATTTTGTTCGATCCCCTTTAGGCTAGGCAGGCGGGTATACCCTGGCCGCCTCTCCATATTTCAAGTGCTTCGTTTTAGCATTCTCCCAACAGTCCATCATTAATTACTCTCGTGTACGGGAATCAACGAAGACGAATCACCTTCCAGAAGGGCGTCCCTCAAGACTCCATCATAGGCCCCCTCGCATTCACATGCACCACTGACGCATTAAGAAGCACAAGCGAAGGCGTCCTTCCCCTAAAATATGCCGACGACACCGCAGTTGCTGCCGCAATCTCTGACGAGGACGATCTAACCAAGTACAAGGAAGCCCGTCTGTGCCGTCAGTTCATTCGCGAAGCAACATGGTCTCTACCTGAACCCTTACAAGACGCAAGAGCTTGTCATCGACTTCAGGAGATCACGACTCATTCAAGACAACCTGACCCACCCAATCGAAACAGACTGTAAGGAAATCCAACGCAATGACCACATCTCGTATCTGGGGATAATCTGCCGCTGACACTGGTCAAACTGTTCCGTCAAGGGAAGTTTTTCGTACTACTGCATCAGTCAAGCAGTCATACCTCAATAATCCATTGAGTGCCTATCTCGAGTTTGGGATCGTTAGAAAGGGCATAATATGCCCCATTTGATGGAGTATTACAAGTTTGGCTTATTGGAGGGGCAAGTGCACATATTGGTCACTGACACCAGTCAAACTGTTCCGTCAAGGGAGATTTTAGTACTGTTGCATCAGTCAAATAGCCATATCTCAATAATCCGTTGAGTGCCAATCTCGAATTTGGTATCCTTAGAAAGGGCATAACATGCGCTTTTGAATAAATTATTGGAACGAAGAATTCCAGAGGTGGCAAGTGTCGCTTTTCAACACTGAACATGATGAAACCGTTCGGTCACGTGGAATTTCTTGTTTTATCTTTGAAGGATATTGTCTATAATCAATTTAAAGATG
>CAJPEV010003436.1:0-30842 GCA_905338385.1 Darwinula stevensoni | reverse complement strand
ACGTGATGTCATTTTCATGGCAATCGCAAGAAATTTACATTGTTTGCAAGAAATTGATATCGTGTTTACGTGAACATGCTGCTTGGGTAAAATTAACATAAACATGCTGTTTGGGCGTGGTCGAAAGTAATCAACCTTGAGCGAGTTATTTGGATTGGTGCCAAAATGGTTTTCTATGGGAAAATGCTGAAAACGTCTTCGCACAGTGAAAGTTCAAAAAAATGCTCAAATAATTGCTGAGACTCCTACTACACCTTGAAAGTTGTGGGCCTTTCCTCATCCAAAGATGGAGTGTCACACCCTGATGAGTGTGATAGAGGGTATGATAATTGGCGTCTTTTCCATGCCTCCGTTTTCTAATGTCCAACACCATTTGATTCTGGTAGACTTTCTCTTGTAAGTAAATGTCTGTCCCCTCCAATCTGCACGGATCAATCAGTCTCATAAAACCAAGAGACTTGATAATTTCTTCCATTTCCTCCCATGTCCCTTGAAGCATGAAAACACCTCTGTGGGGTTGAGTGTGGCTACCGAAATAGATGATGATTTCCCCGTCATATCACTGGTCGGACACTGGTCCGTAAAACCTTATCGTCCGTGACTGTCAGTGTCCGAGATCTGAGGACAACATTAGGATTTTAGTTGGAGCACATGTGAAAGTCTGGCAGGAAAGAGATGAGAGAAAGTCAGTTACTTACAGCGGGCGAGATGGAGAAAAGATGGAAGTGGATTCACTCGTGGTCATGGTAGTAGTCACAGATGCTTGCTCTCCAACGCGTGGTGTCCGACTCTAAACTGCAGCGAGAGGGACGTAAACTCCCTGAATTTCCCTCCCCTTCCGAGACATTTTCTCCCACATCCCTCTCGCAAATAACCACTATTGTCCTCTTTTTAGGGCAAAACAATAACAGCCTGTTTTGATGAAATCTTCCAAGGGAGTTAATATCCGTTCTTCAAAAATATTTTTCAAAGCAAATAAAGTGATTAAAAATTGGAAAAGACAGATTTTTACCATGATTGAACCTCAAAAGAAAGAGAAAAGCATCTTATTGTATCTGTATTTTGGGAGAAGACAATAAAGGAATCGTGTTTCAAGGATGAGCAGGCACCGTAAAACGGAAAAATAATGGCTGAAATGTGCAGATTTTTAGAATGGTTGAACATCAAAAGAAAGAGGAAAACAGTTTAACTTATTGTATTTGCATTTTGAGAGGAGACAATGAAGGAATTGTGTTTAAGGATGATAAAAACGGAAAACAACGAAAACAAAAAACATGTCCTCAAGTATAAAAATGCATTGCTATGCTGAGACAGTCTTAAGTTGAATCTCACATTCATCGGTGCTCTTACATCCAACGAGTGTGCTTCCAGTTTGGTTCTTCAAACCATTTCGACGTCGTAAATGTGAGTTTTTTTGCTTGCACGTTTTCTCTTCTTTTTACACCTTACACTTCAAGCGTTGTCAGGCGTTAGTCAGATAATAATTTCCAGAGGGAAAAAATAACAGAACTTTGGTATTCACTTAAAATTCTCTCTAGCTATTGTACTCGCGGCTTTCGGTTTCATATTGCATACTGTATGTCGTGTCAGTTCCTTTGTGTACGAAATAATTTTCAGTTCAGCTCGGTTCTTTCTTTTAAAATTTAGTTCACCATGTCGGAAGAATTCCTGCCCGAGTTTTCCAGTCAGGATCTGGATATCTTTAATGAGGTGGAGTGGGGGGCTATTCACATATGTGAGGAGGACCCTCAACTCTTCCGTGATCTGGATAACATGGAAGGGCGAGGAGAGAGAAGACGACGCGAGATTGACGATGAGCATAATATTGACGATGATCGGGTCCCTATCATATATCCCTATATCTCTGGAGACGAGAGGGCGAGGATGGTGAGCATCATTACGCACCGGTAGTAAGTTTTATTGCCACAATTGTGATAAAGGATATGAGATGAGGTGGGAGCATCACTGCGAACAGCACTGCAGCACATGCGGGAGGGATGAATGCCGAAAATATGAATCCGCTTCCTTTTGCCCTCTCTACAGGAAATTTTGTAGGAATACGGTTTGCACGCAGGAACATGCAGCAACATGCAACAGGAGTTGGTACTGCGGTGACTGTCATCGAATTTTCGAGACCAAACAAATCCCTCGGGATAAACATCGATGTTGTGACTATGTCTGCAAGGATTGTAAAAAACCGGTTGATTCCAGTCATCTCTGTCATCGTGCATGGAAGGATATGGAGCATCCTTCAGGAAAATACATATTTTTCGATTTTGAAGCCGATCAGTCGGAGGGTGGAATACATATAGCAAATTACTGTATTGCACAGTACGCCGATGGCAATGAAGTCATATTTTCCGGTTATGACACCGAAAAGAAATTCGGGGAGTGGCTCTTTCAAAGGAGACACAAGGGATTTACAGCAATTGCCCACTGCATGAAATCCTACGATGGATATTTTATTCTCTCATACCTTCTGAAGTATGGACTGACACCCAAAGTGATAATGAACGGCGCCAAAATCACGTCCCTTGAGGTACCTTCTTGCAAAATCAGGATTATTGATTCCTATAATTTCCTCCCCATCTCATTATCGAATCTCCCGTCTACCTTCGCCCTGGAAACCATCTGTAAGGGATATTTTCCTCATTTGATGAATGATCGTGAACATCAACATTACGTAGGCCCTATTCCACCTCCTGAAGCCTATGGATGTGATTCTATGTCATCCCATGAGAGAAAAAAATTTTTGGAGTGGCATCAAGAGAAGAAAAATGAGGGTTACATCTTCACCTTTCAGGATGAGATGGAAAAGTATTGTCGTTCTGATGGTGACATTTTGAGGAGGGCATCCCTCAAGTTCCGAGATCTTTTGCTTCAGGTGGCTGATTGCGACCCTTTCCAATATGTGACGATAGCATCAATCTGCCACGCCATTTTTAATAATCATTTCATCAAGCCTGATACGATAGCCATGGTTCCTTCCCACGGTTATCACCTACCCAAGCAGCATGTTCACGTAAAGAAGATATCAATTTTTTGCAAACAATGTAAATTTCTTGCGATTGCCATGAAAATGACATCATGTTTACGTAAAATTTACGTTTCTATATTTACGTCACCAAATATCTGCCACGCCATTTTTAATCATCATTTCATCGAGCCTGATACGATAGCCATGGTTCCTTCCCACGGTTATCACCTAGAATCGTTCTCAAAGGCCAGCATCGAATGGTTAGACTTCATCGCACACGACCAGCATATCAACATTAGGCACGCGCTGAACCATCCAGACGGTGAAGAGAAAATCGGATCCTTTAGAGTGGATGGCTTTCATATGGAATCTCGGAGCATCTTCGAGTTTCATGGTTGCTTCTTCCATGGATGTCAGCGCTGCTACGATCATGAAGTCATTCACCCCATCAAACAGCTTTCCATGGAAACCTTATTTCTGAGGATTGAAGAGAGAGAGAGGAAATTGGAAAGGATGGGTTTCAAGGTTGTCAGCATCTGGGAGTGTGAGTGGAGGGAAAAGAAGAAGGAAAATGCCTTGAAGCTATGTGACGATAGCATCGATCTGCCATGCCATTTTTAATCATCATTTCATCGAGCCTGATACGATAGCCATGGTTCCTTCCCATGGTTATCACCTAGAATCGTTCTCAAAGGCCAGCATCGAATAGCTAGACTTCATCGCACACCACCAGCATATCAACATTAGGCACGCGCTGAACCATCCAGACGGTGAAGAGAAAATCGGATCCTCTAGAGTGGATGGCTTTCATATGGAAACTCGGAGCATCTTCGAGTTTCATGGTTGCTTCTTCCATGGATGTCAGCGCTGCTACGATCATGAAGTCATTCACCCCATCAAGCAGCTTTCCATGGAAACCTTATTTCTGAGGACTGAAGAGAGGAAAAGGAATTTGGAATGGGTGGGGTTCAAGATCGTCAGCATCTGGGAGTGTGAGTGGAAGGAAAGGAAGAAGGAAAATGCTGTGAAGCAGTTTCTGGCCCGACATGAAGTCGTGTCCCGACTTGATTGTCGGGAGGCCTTCTATGGAGGGAGAACCAATGCAGCTGTATTGAAGTATGAAGTGAAGGGAAATGAGAAAGTCAAATATATTGACTTCACATCTCTCTATCCATACACGAACAAATACTGTGAGTATCCTGTAGGCCACCCTGTCATCATTACAAGGGACTTTCAAGACATCAGAGCCTACTTTGGTTTCATTAAATGCCTCATTCTCCCTCCTAGAGGTCTTTATCACCCCGTGCTTCCATATCGGAGCAATAAGAAACTCCTCTTTCCACTCTGCCGGACTTGCGCTGACAACATGCAGCAGGAACGGTGTCGGCATACCAAAGAAGAAAGGGCCATACGAGGGGTATGGGTAACTGAAGAAGTGAAAAAGGCCGTGGAGATGGGCTACGTCATTTTGAAGACACACGAAGTTGATCATTTTCCCAAAACATCCAAAAATCTGTTTAGAGCCTACATTGATACATTTCTAAAAATCAAACAAGAAGCTAGTGGCTGGCCAACTGGATGTTCAACTACCAAAGAAATGAGTGAATATATCAGATGTTACGAGGATCACGAGGGCATTCAGCTCGAGAAACAAAACGTGACTAAAAATCCCGGATTGCGAGCAGTCGCAAAATTGGCTCTGAACTCGTTTTGGGGGCGGTTTGGCATGCGTGAGAACTTGAGCCAAACGACTTTTGTGAAGAGCACCCCGAGATGAACCGCTTCCTAGCCGACCCCAAGATTAACATCAATGGGATGAACGTCATTAATGAATCGGTTATGGAGATTACGTGTGCCTACAAAGAGGAACATCAGCCACAGCAATCTGCGACCAATATACTCATTGCAGCCTTCACCACATGCCATGCCCGGTTGAAGCTGTATTCTACCCTTCAGCAACTGGGCAAGACTGTCTTATATTATGATACTGATTCAGTAATTTATGTCAGTGAGGGCAACAACGATCCGCCTCTTGGGAACTTCCTCGGAGATTTCACCGATGAGTTGGAGGGTGACCACATTGTAAATTTCATTTCGGGAGGCCCGAAAAATTAGCATATAGGACTTCACGCGGGAAGGAGTGCCTCAAAGTCCGTGGTTTCACCCTCAACTACTCGGCCACAAAAAGATCACATTTGACACAATGCATCGCCTCATATCGACCTACCAACCTATGAAGGCGGGAGCCAAGAGGCAAAAGATCCACGAGGAAGAGCAAGTTGCCGTCATTAACCCTAAAAAAATCACCCGTGACAAGAGAGGAAAGAGGCTCATCACGAAAGAAGAGAGTAAAAGGTATCAGGTGGTGTACGACAAGCGAGTCCTTCAAACCGATTTCTCCACCTTGCCATATGGCTTTTGATTCCCAGTCTTCATCACCAGATTACTCCGTGAGTTTCATTTCCACACCACAAAAATTAATGTCTTTCCGGTAGTCCTAACAATTTTTTTCCTTTACACTTTCAGGACTCCCAGTAGTCCGCTGGCTGGTGAAACAAAGGACCCCACGTGGATGATCGTTCGCTCTTAGGGCACCAGCTAGAGAGCAGACACTTCAACCGGACTGCTCGGCAAATGGACTCTCTGGTTCTAATCACTTTGTTTCGCGCGGTTACCAGTGTATAGAGAAAGGAATAAATAAATGCATTGATTTTTTCATTCTGATTCCTGGTCGTGAATAAGTCATTCTGATGTCGTATTCATATGGTACATGGTACGGTACGAGAATCACTAGGCAGATCGCTGGATTACATGACCAACATGACTCATCGGATTTTCCGTCATGTAACTCCGATCGGTGACGTGATGACCTGTTAATTAATTAATTGTGACTCCAAATACGAAAAGAAAAAAGAAACGGCGCGTGGAAAGAAAATACAAAACTCCCGACGTCGATCCCTATCGAGCCAAACATATCACCGCATCAATAGCATGCATCCACTCATTTGCATGTCTAAATCACCCCTCCTTTAGGGGGTGGGGCGGAACAGACGACAGGAAAGGTGGAGAGGCAGCCCCTGACGTCACACAATAGGGAACCCCTTCCCCCAACCCTTCCATTGCTATATGACAATGACATTGTTATTGACACCGTCTGGCGGCATCCCTTTGGACGCCAGACGGGGGGGGGGGGGAAACTCTCTCATCTCCTCCAAAAACGCATCGTAATCTGACTCGCTGTTCGGCCCGTACACTTGAACGACGGCCAAGACTCCGACTTGCTCCAGTCTGAGGGGGATCAGAGCGACACGCTCGCTGACTGGGTTCCATTCAATGATGCTTTCGGCCAGTTTGGGACTAATGAGTTACCCCACTCCAGCCTGAGCAAACACGGTCGAGTTGACTCCGCTCCAGTAGAGGGTCCATCCGTGGTCTAGAGAAATGGAACCGGTGCCTTTCCTCTTGGTTGAGGCTAGGCCAACTATGTCTAGTCGTCTCCTCCTAGTCTGCTCCACGAGTTCAGGCTCCTTTCTGTCGAGTGTTAGCACGTTCCAAGTCCTGATGTTCAGAGTCCGTTGCCAAGGTCGTTTACCGTTCGATTCCGCTCCTGGTCTGCCCTTGGGGCATCGTGCCGAGACTACGCTATGGCCGATGGCAAGCCGACCGATAGGCCTGGATGTAACATGACGGGGTCCGACGCACCCAGAGACATTTGATTGCCCGGCCCCAGTAACCAACTTATCGATAGTCACCCTGGGCGCACAGTGACTAGCGCAGTCCTGATTATCCAGGGCGACGACTGAGCCAGTATGGAGTACCCGAGCCGAACTCATCATAGTGGATTTGGTTCGTCTTGGTCACCCTCAACGGAAGCCCTTATAACATGATTGGACCTGAGATATTACGGCCTTCCGCTTCACTGGGGTCCATCCTCGCGACGTGGACGCGCGAACCATTGAGGACACTAGGAAACTTAACAGCCGAAAAAACCTCTCTGGCGCTAATAGGTGCGAACCTCATATAATCCTAAAACTCTATTGCACCTACCTCCACCCTGTACTGACATACGCCTTTGCAGCCTGGGCAAACTGCCCAGAGGCGGTCCTCAGCCCGCTGGAAAGAACAGAACGAGCTGCAATCAGATATGCCTTTCAACTTCCTACTTATTATTCTAACTCCTATATCTATCGAATTAGCGGACTAACACCTCTTCCCCAACACGCCAATGAACTAGCACTTAACTACTTCAACGACCCTAAAAGGCCAGGAGACATTAAGGAAATACCCTCAAAACTAAATAAAAAATTTACCTTTGTGCGCTTCAAACATAGAAAAACCTATCCTTTCCATAAAATTCTTGAACGCGTCAGAAAGAGCTGCATTTTTACTCCCCCTGCCCCTCCTCCCAGCCCCTCCCCTCCACGTGAGACCACCCTTTCTCACAACTCACTATCTATAACCCCGCCACTTCATCATCTCCATCACCTCTCCGTCTCTCATTACAATGGGGGGAAAGGAAAAAATCCAAACTCCCTGGCTTCTTCACATTCACCCCAGCTGCCACCTCCACCCAGCACAAGATTTTCCGAATCAGCCTGGCATGCACCCTCAAACTTTCCTTCGCGCACCACCACAAACTCTTAGCTCTCTATTTCGCACGCGGACACCTGATAAGGCCCTTCCGGTCAGCTGGATCCGCAAACGTCTTTGATCTTCGGGGCATCTGTCCTTAACCTTCCGATAGGATGTAAATATAATATCGACCCTTACGGAAATGTCCAATAGGAAACCTATAGTCATTTCTTATAGGAAACCTATAGACTTTCCTATAGGTTTTAAAACACGAAAAACCTATAGGATCCTTTAGAATCCTATAGGATCCCTATAGGGTCTCATAGGTCTCCTGACCCATAGGAATCGGGGAAGATATTTTGGGTTTCGAAACCCAGGCATTACGACGGAAAAGGCGACCGGGGTTAATATTGGCGCAGCATTTCGTTGTAAATCAAAAACAGATTGGGGGTTTCTCCATGGTAGGGGGACATGCATTATTAAATCCAGTACTGCGGGGGTCTGCATAATTTATGGCCCCGCCCCACGTTTGTCGCTTGATTCCACGTCTACTTCCTTCGGTAAATAGAAGTAGTGATTTTCTCTCGATCTAAATAAATAGAAGACAGGACCTGTGAGCACGTCTCTTGACTGCAACTTCACTTGGGTAGAGTCTACATAGTTTCGTACGTGGTTTTCAAAAAAGAATAAAGGCATATTTCTTCATGGGACTCCATGATTATATCTGGAAGATGGGGATGACAAATAAGGAACGGTCGAAGTTTATTGATTGCTACAATGAGGCAAGGTGAGACATTTGGGGACGTACAAAACTCTGTTGTGAGAGATGATTTCTTGGGTAAGGAGAGGGTACTTTTGTGCTCTTTGAGAAATGTGAGTACCCTATAATTCCATCTATTGGCCTAGAGGAGAACTTCAAACGGAACCCTATTGGCCAATCGGGTTCCGTATAAGCCCTATAGGGAACGCTATAGGTCCTATAGAGAATCCTATAGGTCCTATATCGAACCCTACAGGTCCTATCGGAAACCCTATAGGCCTTATGGGAAACCTATTGGTTCTATAGGGAACCCTATAAGTTCTATAGGGGGATCTATATGTTCTATAGGGAACTCTATAGGTCCCAAACTGAACTTTTTGGGGCATATAGGATCCAATAGGATTCCTTTAGGTTCCTATAGGATTCCTACATATTCCCAAAGGAATATATAGGAATCCTATAAGACATTTTCGTAAGGGGACTTAAATAAAATCACACCTCACTGACTCCTAAAGGAAAATGGCTAGGATCCTTTAGATGTCACTCCTCTTCGGCTCAGGTGGACCTAAGTGTTAAGTGCCCGAAAACACTGATACTAACCTAAATAAATTCAGGTTGCTTTCATAATAAGGCCGTATAGTTCTTTACTCTTTAATTAAACTCCTAAAGATAAAAAAACCTCAAGGGAGAGATCCTGGTAGGGAAGTAGCTTTCTCTCGGGCTGACTTCTCCCCATAGCCATGAGTCACCATCTCATGACTGTCATTAGCTTCATGAGGGTCTTGCTTTCTGCCAGCCCTTATGTTGGGAGGATCTCACCATGGTGGGCGAGAGTCATGTGTCGGTCCACCAGGTGACAGCGGCGCCCACCATACCTTTAGCTCCTAATATAATTAAAAAGTAATAATAAAACCATGAAAATAAATAGACTTTATTCGAGATGTGTTTTTCAGTTAGGAGACGTGCCCGCAGGTTCTGTTTATTATTTCCTTAGGTCGAGAGAAGAATGATACTTCTCTTTACCGAAGGAAGTGGACGCGCAATCCAGCGACATATGTGGGCTGGGGCCATACATTTTGGGGACTTTGGCAGTACTGTTATCAATAATGCAAATGTCCCTCCCATAGGAAAACCCCTAATCGGTATATAATTTACACCAAAATGATGGGCCAATATTAACCCCGGTCGCCTTTTCCGTCGTAATGCCTGGGTTTTGAAACCCAAAAAATCCTCCCCGAGTCTTATAGGTCAGGAGTTCTATAAGACCTTATAGGGATCCTATAGGATCCTTTAGATTTTTCATGTTTCAAAAACCTATAGGAAAATCTATAGGTTTCCTATAAGAAATAACTATAGGTTTCCTAAAAGGCATAGGAGTTTGTAGGAAGAGGGATAACGAAAGGGGTTGAGTAGCAAGTGTTGTAAATCAGTTTCCAAATACTCCATAACAGAACATTCAATGTCTTTAACGATACGGTTTTTGTTTAGTAGGCCAGGATGGGAAGACAGGGGCGATAGTGGAGTAATATGAGACAATACCCAAGGAGTTGTTGTCGTGAGGCATGAATGCAAGGGATAACACGCTTCAGCAGGTATGGACAAGATTTTGCCTAATTTAAGGACTCAGTAAAGATAAACCTTATCTTCTTAGAGTGTTTCGGTAATCCGTTTTTGAGGACGGCCACGCGAAAGCATAATAAAACGTTCAAGTTTCCTGATGTTCCAATGACAGTTTCGCTACGCGTTTCAGACCTCTGGTGGGTGACGTCCACATTTGAGTCCATGGAGTGCGTTTGCTCAGCACTGAAATTGCGTAGACGATAATCAACCGCAGGGCACCTTCGGCTCAGTCGCGCACAGCTATGGTGCGATGCTGATAAACATTCAAATTCCTAGATTTTAGGCATTGCAATGGGCTTACATGAGGATTTCTAAGACTTTCAGCTGAATAAATAGGGAGACATCCCTTGTTCGTCGTATATATGGAGATATACCGAAGACACGCTATCTATCGCAAGCTGAAATGAATTGTCGAGAAATTCATGTGGCTCATCGTTGGTTCTCGAAAATAGCGAGAAATCCCTTTTTATGGCAAAAAGGTTCATGCTCTTTCATTCCTCGTGGTAATAGGCGATATGACGGCGTAATTCGAAAAGAGTGCGATTATTTTAAGATCCTGTTTCGGGAACACAGGGAATCGTCTGCCATCCAAATGATGGCAGGTTCCAACGAATCAAAGATCTACCAAAGCTTATGCTGCAATCAAACCGTTCTTGAACGCTTTGCTAGTCCCGCCCCCAACATGCACGTTAAGGTGTTAAAGAAACGACGCGCTCAGCTATCCTGCTCGACGCTCAGCTTTTATTCCAATGCATTCTCTTTCATTTCAATGAAATGAAAATCAACCCATTTCGCTCGATACCCTTTGAATAGAGGGAGTTCGAAGACTCACCTAGCACCCAATTATTCTCACTATTTTTGTTGCCGAACGATGTCGATTTTGGGGAAGCATTCCATCACGGCACATCTATGCATTCTTTGAATGACCCTAACGGCATGGACTCGACAAGAGGCGATCTCCCTCCTCACTGCCACCTCCTCGGGAGTGAATTCAGTTTTCCCCCCGAGATAAGAAGGAAGATTCCGTATCGCTCCAGTGGGAAGCAAATCGTGAAGACTTTGTCGGCTAGAATTAGGTCCCCGACAGAGATTGTGTTCAGTACTCCACTCCTTTCCACCACCACTCGATCACTGATGCTTCCAGTATGACATTCACTAATGAATGTTATGGTTCCACGGGGGGCAGCGCCAATTATCACTTTCAAGGTATTACATGACTAACAGTTACTTCTGGTAGTTCTTTGTGCTTCTTGGCTGAATCTAAGAAGGGCAATTTCGATCTCTGTGCAATCGATTATGATTCGGCAGTTGGAAAAACTAGCGAAGGCTTTGGGAAGTCGAGTCCTGTTCACACTGGGGACGCAATCCATCATTCCTACATATAGGATCTCGTAGAGAGCATCGAGATATGGCATGAGGACACTCTGTGCATGACTTCTGCTCACTCCAAATCGGACGGCCAGATCTTCATCAGGCACTGCCAATCGTAGTTTGGCAGTTCTGTAACGCAAATAAATCCGGATAGCAAATATTACGAAATGTGAAGCGGAACGGAGATTTGCAGTAGCGCACGAGCTGAGTCACGCGCTCATACACAGGATTGTTTCCCCTATAATAGCGCCCGCCAATCACATTCCATGAGAGACGGAGCCGAATAACGGAGCTTAGGCGTCTTCCTCACACGATTCGTAATTTCACGTGACGTCATCAATGACATTCGTTCTACACAAGCCATACAGTATAGATCAGTGATGAACAACCTTTTTTACTGCGGGCTGCAAGTGAACCTTTTATGTTCCCAGCAGGCCACATGTATTTTTTTAAATACTGAATTGCAGGCTTTATGCCTGCTGAGTATCAAAAGAATCCTAAGCGTGGCTTAGAATACCAGGTACTGAAATAGTAGATGCTAATGGTATGCAAATAACTAATTCATAATTTTTTCTCACCTTTTTCCTAAACAAAATACCAAGCAAGCTGCTTACTCGGAGAGCAGTGATACACTGACCAAGAAGAAAGTATGGGGATATTAGTAGCTGTGGCGGAAATGAGTATCGCTTTTATGTTTTATTTCTTGCTTTCGTTTCTCCTGGTGGGCAACAGAATCATTGAGCGCACGTGCGATCTGTTCTGGATGGGGATGGCAGGAAAACAATTTTCGGTCGGCAAAGCCCTGCGGGCCGCACACCAGGACCTCGCGGGCCACGGGTTGTTCTTCACAGGTAAATAGATAGATGAGGTAATGACACCGAGCAGACAGGTCGTTGAGCATGCTTGGGCGCCTTGTTCCATCCTACTCCCGAGTCAGACTTGACGAGTGCAGTTGCTACGCCTTGCCTCTTAATCTCGAGTTTTCCATTTCTCACAAGAATGACAGACTGTTCCGCCCCGAATTCCTCAAATAACGCCAGACGGGTTCGAATCGTATTACCACATTTCAGACGAATGAGGAAGACTACTAGTAGTTCTACCCTTACGGAAATCTCCTATAGGAAACCTATAGTTATTTCTTATAGGAAACCTATAGACTTTCCTATAGGTTTTTGAAACACGAAAAACCTATAGGATCCTTTGGGATCCTATAGGATCCCTATATGGTCTGATAGGTCTCCTGACCTATAGGATTCGGGGAGTTCGAAACCCAGGCATTACGACGAAAAGGCGACCGGGGTTAATGTTGGCGCAGTTTTCCGGTGTAAGTCCAAAACGAATTAGGGATTCTTCTATGGTAGAGACAAATACATTATTAATACCAGTACTGCGGGGTCTGCATAATTTATGACCCCGTCCCACATGCGTCGCTGGATTGTACATCTACTTCCTTCGGTAGGAAGAATTGGTATTCTTCTCTCGACCTAAGGAAAACAGAACCTGCGAGCACGTCTCTTTACTGAAACTCCATTTGGATAGAATCTATTCAGTTTCGTACGTGGTCTTCAAAAAGAATAAGGGCATATTTCTTCACGGGACTCCATGATTCTATCTGGAAGATGGGCATGACAAATAAGGAACTGTCAAAGTTAATTGATTGCTACAATGAAGCAAGGCGAGACATTTGGGGACGTACAAAACTCTCTTGTGAGAGATGATTCCTTGGGTAAGGGGAGGGCACTTTTGTGCCCTTTGAGATATGTGAGAACCCATTACTTCCATCTAGTGGCCTAGAGGAGAACTTCAAACGGAACCCTATAGGCCTATAGGGTTCAGTATAAGCCCTATAGGGAACCCTATAGGTCCTATAGGTCCTATAGAGAATCCTATACGTCCTATAGAGAATCCTATAGGTTCTATAGCGAACCCTACAGGTCCTAAAGGGAACCCTATGGGTTTTATAGGGAACCCTAGGGTCCTATACAGAACCCTTTGGGTCCTATAGGGAAGCTATAGGCCTTATGGGGAACCCTTTAGGTTCTATAGGGGGATCTATAGGTTCTATAGGGAACTCTATAGGTTCAATAGGGAACTCTATCGGTCCCAAACTGAACTCTATGGGGCATATAGGATCCTATAGGATTCCGTTAGGTTCCTATAGGATTCCTATAAGATTCCTATGTATTCCTAAAGGAATATATAGGAATCCTATAAGACATTTTCGTAAGGGTAAGCATTATTTCCTTCTCGTTTTGTGACTTTTGAAAAGTAAGAGATGAGAATTCGTAGGAAAGAGGAATTTTCCTGCCGATCCTTCCAGGGGACATCACTTTGTACGGCTCGAACAAGGCCGAGCTCAGACGGCAGGGAGTCTCGCAGATCAAATTTCATTACGATGAATGCCTCTCTAATATAAATAAGATCGCTTCGCATCCCTCATCGATCCCTGGTGATGCTGCATGAATGCCAGCCGGTATATATGGGAGGGAAAACCGTCGTTAGGATGAGCAGAAGAGAGAGGGAATCCTTCGTAAAAGTGAGACGAGTGTGGATCCCTCTCGAGGGAGAAATCCCGGGGCAGATTCTACAGTAGTTTCATTCCTGCCTCCCCAGTTCGGATCTAATTGCGTTCGCCCCCACCCCCTCCTCCGCTCGAGAAGTTACCTACAGTACTAGCGCCAACGCTGTTCCACTTAGTCCCTTTTTCCCGAAACCCTGGCTACAACCACTGCCTTGAATTCTTCATAGCTTATGAACATCCGTGCGTGCGGCTCGTTCTCCATAGGATCCCTTTTTTCTCAAATCTATTCTAGATTCTGGTAAACTTTTTTTCACGTTGACCCAGGACCGGGAATATATGTACAGTATTTTTTTATGAACTGATAAACGGCTGCGAGGCGACTTTCATCCTTATGCAGGATACGTATTTCCTGCCATTTTCTCTCTAAACGCATGAGCAAATCGTGTACAAGTGGTACGAAGAAGGGAAGAATAAGAAAAAAGTGTCCATATCCATGGATCATGGAGAGGGGGAAAAGAGGAAAGAAAAATGGTTGAATGGGTTTCCCCGTCAAGGACAGGGGCTGCGCATGCTGTCGAACTTGTTTCCTCCTTTCCTGTTCTGCAGCGGCATAGCGTAGGGCAGAGAGGGGGGAAGGGGGGCATATGATTAGGCTAGACCAGAAAAAAATTCGAGGAACAAAGGTCTTTGCGCTACCCCTATTTCATGAAGGAAAATCTTATCGAAAATGAGAATGATGGCCATGATACTCGACTTCTGAGTGAGTTGCAAGCTGTATTGTAATCCAATGAGAGGGAAAAAAATCCTTCCAACTTACCCTAACGGAGAAATGGGGAAAGTATGGCGTTCGGTCTGCACGAGCTTCGCAAAATGTCTCCAGTCCGCGAACGAGAATAAATCATCGTCAGTGATCGGGGCAGATTTGATGCCCGATATCATTTCGAGCCAACCAGCTCGAGCCGATGAAATCCACGATATTTTTTTTGCGTTATGAGGCACACCCGCTGGCAAAGACAGGCCACTCATATCTAGAGATCGTCTCGTTCCTCAAGTCCTTCACGGCTTGACTTCGAGGACTCTGAGGGTGAGTCACACGCACACTCGTATACTCTCGCGCGCATCAGCGAGTATAGTGTTCGTCCCTTGCTTCTCATAGGATGTGCTTACGATGCGAGCATGATATTCTCTCATGAAAGATCGTTTTCACAAACTGCCTATTATCTTTGCAGTACTCACCCGGAAAAGGGTTCCTCTCTTTTCTCGCCGAACGTCGTGCCACTCTGTCAGTGTTGTGTAGTTTTTGCTAGCACTTGGAGGCTCTTGAATTAGTGCCGCCTGTCTCCTCTCCTCTGCAAAGTTTTTTTTTTAATCTAAGAACTCTCGTTCACCACTGTCCCCCTCCTCTATTGACTGACTAGGCAGCCCTTACTGCTATCCTGCTCCTCTCTGTTTACCGGTCAAAATTAGTCACAATCCTCAATTGGCTTCCTTCGTGGAGCAGGGGGTGTTAGCCCCCTAACTAGTTCAACGTGTAGGCAGGACATTTGCATTCCCTTTCAACTCGGATCATGGCACAACGATTTTACCGAAATAACGATTCTCGGAATGGCAGCCAGGAAAGTGAGGATACTATCCGGCTGTGCACTTTTCATAAGGCTCGCTGCTCGGATTGAGGAGATGGTCGAGTTCCAATCATGCGCTATCGGTCACTTCCATTACATCCAGTTCTCTTCTGCGCTTGATAGAGACGCGGCAATATCTCCTCGTGAAAAGTAGAAAGGACTTCTATTCGTATGAGAGATGCGAAAAAAAAGAACTTAGGGCAGTCCCCCACATAAAAAAAATTGTATGGAGAACTGCTAATTATTTTTTCGCCTTAAATTCCATGATGACCAAACAGAAGAATGCACGGCTATCCAAGTCACATTCTGTCTGCATGGATTTCATACGAGATTCAATTCTTCTGTTTTTTTTTCTTAGCATTTAGGTGTCTAGGGACGTCTTCAAGTTTATAGGAGACAAATTCCAAAATGAGGTAAAGTCGCCTTAATGCAATAGGAAAAGTACATGGCCCTCACACCAGACACAATGCCTAAAGAAATCACTGAAATTCTTTTCCTTGGCCTTATGCTTCCGGTGAGCATTGCCAGAAAAAATTTGGAGTTCTTGCTAAAAATTCCTCCTAAGGGAAGAGTTAACTTCTTTTTTTTTGGAGGGCGGGGCGTAGCGATTTATTAGTTACTATGGCGCTATTCCGGCCCGATTCCGCCCCTGGGGTGGAAGGGGTACAAGGGGTAGCTATGGACCCAGAAAAACAGAGCCATTCAGGACTACCCAAGACCTAGGAACGTGAAGGATGTGAGATTCTTTTTGGGGGTGACAGGGTTTTATCGCCGTTTTATTGACGGCTATTCGAATAAGGCAAAACCTCTCACCCTGCTCCAAAAGAAAGGGGTGGATTTTGTTTGAAGCCCGGAAGCAGAAGAAGCTTTCCAAGTGCTAAAACAAGCACTTCAAAAGGGGCCCATTCTTAAATATCCGGATTTTTCAAGGCCCTTCATAGTAGCGACAAACGCATCAGATGTTGGAGTAGGGAGTGTGCTTGCTCATTTGCACAATGGGAATGAGTTTCCTGTAGCATATAACAGTCGCCAGTTAAACAAGGCGGAACAAAATTATTCAACCATAGAGAAAGAGCTCTTGTCCGTTGTGCATGCCTTACGAACGTATAGACCCTATTCGTATGGCAGAAAATTCACACTAATTACGGACCACAGGCCACTACGATGGCTCATGTCTCTCAAGGATCCTTCCTCTAGATTAGCACGTTAGTCAATTCTCCTTCATGACTATTAATATGATGTTGTACATCGTCCAGGGAAAAAGAACTCGAACGTCGACGCCCTGTCGCGAATACGGATACAAGGAGGGGAGAAATCAACTTTGGAAAGAGATGAGGCCCATTACATCGGAGCAATTAAGAAATCTTCCGACAACGAGGAAGATGAACATGAGGATTCCCTGTTAATCACACCTTGGTTCGATCAACAAAGAATCAGTGAAAAACAAAGACAGGATCCTAAATTGAAGAACGTAATCGACAAATTGGAGACTGATCAGATCGCGGAGGGGGAAAATATGTTTGCAGAGGAATATAGGATGCCCGAGGGACTCCTTTATCGAATCACCACCAACCTAAATGGTAGACTATTGGAACAATTAGTTGTTCCCGCCAGCATGGTTAGGTATGTGATAAGATTGAACCATGAACCTCCAATTTCGGGTCATCTTGGGGTCAACAAGACATTAGGCCGTTTACAAGTAAGATTCTATTGGGCAGGCATGGCCAAGGATGTAGGTTTCTACATCAAGAGATGTCGGTCATGTCAGGAAAGAAAGAGACCCATGGGAAAGAAGGTAGCCCCATTACAGCCTAACACGGGGGCCAAAGACCCTTTGAAATGGTTTCCATGGATATTCTCGGGCCTTTGCCCACGACAATCAATGGAAACCGATACCTTCTCATGTTCACAGACTATTTCACGCGTTGGGTTGAGGCAATCCCCTTGATAGATCAAAAGGCGGAAACCATCGCACGTGCATTCGTAACTCAGATCTTGTTAAAACATGGGGTTCCAACTAAATTGCTGACTGATTGATTGCGGATCAAATTTCCTGTAAAAAATGATGAGGTCAGTCTATGAGTACTTTGGGATAAGGAAGCTATCAACAACTCCGTATCATCCTGAAGGAAATGCTCTCGTTGAAAGGTTCAACAGAACCCTAGCGGATATGACATCTCTTTATACGGAGGATCAACGAGACTGGGATGAGTTTGTTTCATTTGTGGTGTTTGGGTACAGGAATGCCCCACAGGAGAGTACAGGAGAAAGTCCTTACTATCTAATGCTTGGAAGGGACGCAAACCTTCCTTTTAATGATGTGATAAAACCTCAACGGGTTAGTTATGCAATAGCAGAAAACTATAAGGAAAGAGATGGCAGCTCGGCTCCACGAAGCATTTTCGCAGGCTAGGCAAAAATTTGCTAAGGGCAGCCGAGAAAAGAAAACACTACTATGATCAAAGTGCAGTTTCCACAAACATCAGAGTTGGGGATATGGTGCTGATCCATTTCCCTCAGGTGAAACGGGGAGGGTGACAAAATTAGCAGAAAGATTGGTAGGTCCTTACCGAGTACTGAAAGAGGTCGGCCCGGTCAACTCTGAAGTCTCTAAGGTCGGTTCAACTAATTTTGAATTATTGCGTGTAAACCGAATGAAGAGGTTCTTCGCTGCCGGATACGGTTATGAGGAGGTAACATATGAGGAAGAGGAAAAACAATATGCACCGCTGTTCCCGCGTGAAAGGGACAAGGAGATTCATGAGGTTGATGAAGAGGAGGGAGGACAGAAAGCAGAGGAAACATCCAGGGATGAACCTGGAGGAACACCAATCCACCTTTCTGAAGTTAAGGAGGAACAGATTCCTTCAGAGGCTGAAGAGGAGGATACAGAGGATGAAGGAGGCAAGGCATTGCCACCACCCGTACCGCCTCGTTATGACGATTTACCTATTCCACTGAGACCTGCACCGAGATACGCCGTCGAAAGGGGCCCGTGGAGGATGTGGAGTGGATGATGCCGACTCCGACAAGACGTCGAGGGGCACCAACAAAGCCGGAAAACACGGCAAGGCCAGCACAAACAGCAGTTTGGCAGTCGCCAACCTGTGCTGGACCTACAATGATGGACTAGATAATTTGGCTTCTCCAGACATTAGACAAGTAAGTCATAATCATTGAGGCGTCCTGGGCACGACGGTAAAAACATATGGGTAAGCGCTCCTGGTGGGATCCCGTCGTTTTCACCCGCGGGAGTCACTTTCCTTGTGAGAGTGCCGATCGATAAGAGGACGGAGTTCCGAGGGGTCGGTATCCCGATGAATATATGGACGGAGATCTCATCCCGGCGAGGAAGTCATCCTTCTTCCAGGGATGAAAGGGGTCTCCAAGTGCAATACGCGGGGACGTTATACACGTCTATGAGGAAAAGTTCGTATAGGATCCCGGGTCCGTATCGAGAGCGGGTGTGCGTAGAATGCTTCACCCTCCCTTTGTAGTAGTAGGGATGACATGGAGAAGAAATTGCAGTTTCGTGTGTTCGGTGGTGTAGTGGAAGAATATCAGGCCGTCAACTTAGAGGCCCTGGGTTCAATTACCATTCGTTCTATCTCTTTTTCGTCATCTTATGCCATATGCTATCCCCCCCCAATTCCCACTTGAGCTATGACGTTCTCGAGACTAGATCCGACAGCCACAGCAGCCAGAAAAAGATTTTGAGATCGAGAGAGCGAGACACACTTGGAGTGCCTGACCTGAGTGGGAAAAGGCGCCGCTCATGCGCACACGGCGTCTGTGGTTATATTGACGCCCAAGCATAATACTCGTATACAGGGTGTCCCAAAATTAAAGCCCCAAAAGTAAACGCACACCCTTCAAGCATCGTTTGACGGGACTCCAGAAAAAGTGGCTAGTATGCGGGGAGTATAATCAAATTTTACTTGCCAGCTGCTCCAGTGGCCTTCTGGAGCGAGTTCAAATCCTTGTGGGACTCTCGGTATACCAGCTGCTTCAAATGCCCCCACAATGCGAAGTCTCAGAGGGACATCTCTGGGATTCTCGGGGGCCTGGTGATCCGTCCACGTCTTCCGATCCAGCGCTGAGGAAGGCTCTCGTCCAGCCAGCCCCGCACCTCTTTGGAGAAATGTGGGGGTGCGCCGTCTTGTTGGAATACGATTTCGTCGATCTCCGGGAGATGGCAGACGTGGGGCCACAGGAACTTCTTCGGGAGGTCGAGGTAAGAGTCTTTGGTCACGTTTCCTTAGAAGATGAACGGACCAATCAGACCTTCGCTCTACATCCCGCACCAGACAGTGAGTCAGGGAGAATGAAGGGGAAATTGAATTTCGAACGGATTCTCTTTGACCCCAGATTCTACAGGTTTGCTTGCTCAATTTGTCACCTAAACTGTCAAAGAATTCACGAGAACCATGATTCAAACGCGCTTCGCCTGCAGATTAAACAATTGCGATGTCGAAAAACTTACATTTACTATAAATTTCTAACAAATCTATTCACCTTCAACTGAGAATAATAAAACATTCCACACTAAAATTGTATGTCAAAATCCCTATTCCATGTCAATTCCTATGTCAAATTTTGTGGATTTTCGTTAAACGATGCTTGAATGACACGCATTTACTTTTGGGATTTAATTTTGGGACACCCTGAGAATATATAGAAGTGTGGCTTTTTCATGAGGCAAATTGCGGTCTCTAATTACGGGAAGCATCGCACATTCTACATCTGATACTTGGGAGTGGGAAATGCATTCGGCGTGTCTCGTTTGAGTAGTAGGGACAAACTCAAGCGTGATTATGGCCCAGTGGATGATGACAAAGCGATGCTTGAGGATGGAAGGGAGCGGGGTGAAACAGGTCCTGCTGCTCTTCATAGGACCAAGATCAATGATCCTGCTTCTGGGAAATAAATATCAGCTTTATTAGAAGCTTGAATGAAAATTGCTCGCTGATCGGGGAAAAAACTCTATAAAGGTAGCTTTCTTGAATGATTATCGAAGGTATTCTTCCGAATGAATGTGCCAATGCAGTAAGCATGAACTTTTTGACCCATGAAGCCTAAACGAGCATGCAGTGCGCATGTTCGTTTAGGCGTTAAATGCAGCATTATTATGGAAGTACTAGTGTGAGCGTAATCTCGCACTATCTGTTTGCGTTGAATAGTATCGTTTTGCTCATGCAAAACTTGTAATTTTCTAAAGCCAACTATTCATAGATAACATCTCCATCCTAAAAGTCGTGGGGGTAGAAAAACGTTCCAGGGTGTGCTGAAAGTTTTTTTTTCCGCCATGTTTCCCGTGCTGATCTGATGCTATTTTCGGGCATGTATACTTGTGTCCGTTTCTCCCAAGATAATGGTCAATCAGTAACCACAATTGCATTGCGGATTGGACTCCTCCAATGCACAAATCAGTTCCACATGTTGGTTTTCAACCGAATCCGTTGTTCGGAGCGCTTATATGGGCGACCTCTCATCGTACCTCACCCTCAATCTGGATTTGGGAGGAAAAGAACAGGACTGGAAAGAAGACTTAGATGGAAAAGGTATCTCGTAAACAGAACTCCGTCTTTCCCTCCTCCTTGCCCGAGATTCCTCCATGTGAGTTTAAATGAACCCGGAATGAGGGGAAAGGGGGTCCCACTCAATTCATCGCACAAGCCTTCCAAACATTCATGAAGGGAAGTTCGTGTTTGGTCTCCCATCCTCTTCCTCCGTCCAAGGTCAGAGTCTCCGTCGAAAGGACATCCATATACTTTGATCCATTTTGATGTTTCCCCCCGATGACTTGAAATCTCCCTGCGCCGTCTCCCATCATCCCATGATCATGTCTGTCCAATTGTAAAGAGGGAAGAGTTTCCCATGGCCCTCCCCCCTTCACCCCACACTTCCACACCTCCCGACAAGATGCATCATCTCTGAATCCGCCCGAGATGTATACATGATCATCGTAAAGAGTCACTGCGTGGCTGCTGATAGGAAGGGGGATTTCTGACGGAAAGGGGATCCACAGCTTTGTTCTCACGTCCAAACACACACAGCTGGAGAGGGTTTTTACTTTTTCAGGGTCCACACCCCCCAAGACGAGGATGGTATGGGCGTCCAACATCACTGAAGCTGCGTCCTCTCTCCCCTGAGTCATCAGAGGGAGTTCCATCCAGGTATCGCTGTGGAGATCCAGTTGGTGTCCTGAACGGGGGTTTCTCTTCCCTCCCAAGAGAAAAAGGGAGTCCCGGATCCCCACCCCTGTAGTACCTTCCACGATAAATTCGGGGGGGTTCTGGAGTTTGTGGTTCCATCCATAAGGTGTCTCATGGGGATCCTTCCCCTCTAGATAAAGAATCCGGACTTCCCCTCCTGTCCCGTGGATCAGCATGGAGGATTGGGCAAGGAATACGTCTGATAAGGAATGTTCTTCCTGGACCCAGAGAGTGTTCTTGGGGAGTTCCCACATCCCCACTTGCGCCTTCTTGTCTTTCCCCAAAGCAAAAATCTTTGTTGCACCTGCATGGGAAACGGAATCCGAGTAAAGAAACCTTCCAGGAGATGGCGGGAAGAGTTTGAGGGATTTCCGATTGAATGCTTCGCCAAGAACGAATGCTACCTCGCCTTGCAAGTTTTTCTCGGCAATAGCATAATCCCAAAGTAAAAGCCAAGTCCTTTACTCGGGCAATTTTTTCCTTTTGCAACATAACTTTTGTGTAACCTTAGGAATCATGTCTGTCCGATATTCTGTTTAATTGCTAATTCAGGGGTCCATCACCCTTTGTTACATCTTTTTAATTGTTTTAACTAATTTAAGCTGAATCATAGCAGTCCTTCAGGAAGTGGTGCATGCAGATGAATGCTGCCTTTGGTATTGAGTGGACACTTCAAGCTTACATCCATTCTCTTCTTTCGAGTGAATTTTGGATGGCATGGAATACCAACATCTTTACTCTGCTGTTACGATAGGAAGCCGCAAAATCAAAAACCGCGGGGGTTTTTCTAATTCCTTAACCAATGATTCAAACTCAATACCCTGATAAGTGCAGTTATTCCTACCTCATTTAGACTAAACTTCCTAAGAAAAAAACTCGAAAACGAGAAAGACACATTTCCACCGTTCCGTATCCAATTACCAGTTTATAAGAAACATGAAATACCCCGTTATTTCCTTATGATATTTTCATCTTGTTTTAACACTTGTCTGCAAGCTCATGCCTCGTCGTTTATATGAGATCTGTGTCTATGGCGAAACTGACTCGCGAGTTTTGGCCACAACGAACTGTATGTCTCCATAGAGGCAGCGATTAAATGAAGAATGAGGTGGGCTCGTTTCATTCTTCACCATTTGTTTCCTTCCATTGAATTTCCACTAGAAATGATAATGATGTGAGACTGTGGCTGATGGTTTTTAATTACCTTCCGGAGAAGACGTATCCTTCCCAGCATCATCTTCTATCTCCGTATCCTTAGGGATCTGCATAGAGGAACGCATGAGAGATCCATTCACATGTTTCCATGAGATTACACAACAACACAACACGTGAGTCATTCCATGTCAAGTGGTACAATTTTCCAGAGGTTTGTTGCTGCACCGACTGGGATTTTGCTGTTAAAAATCATATGCACCAGAGGTTTTGAGAAACTGATCAAAATTCAAAAATTACAGTGATCTAGGTCAAACTGTGTTTGAGATATAACTCTTGAAAGTTCAGGGGGGGATGGTAAAATCACTCCTCAAAGAAATTCAATATCTCCCGAATGACTCGAGTTGAAAGCTTCAGTTCATTTTAAAGTGAGTATCCAGGCATTTTATAACTTTTTCCTTGAGTGTTCCTGTGCCTCAACACGAAAAAAGTTACAATTTTATTTAAATTCTGAAATCATCTCATTTTCAACCCCTACAAAATTCATTGAATATATTGTAACTTCACCAGCTTTGTCGTGTCTTTGATACTCATAACAACTTTCAATTTCATAATTTTCAGGTAAGGATTTGCTGAATCAATTAGCCATGCTGACAGCATTGATGAAAGAATTTGGCTGCATTGGGGGCGATTCCTCAGCAGTTCTACGTATGGGAGAGTATGAGATATCAGATGGTTGTCCCTTTTGAACCCCCTCCACCCACTTCTCTTCGGGCCTGAGGGAGAGAGAAAGACATAAGAAATGTTTGCTATACGAAAAGGAAGAGAGGAAGGTCGGAGAGGAAAAGTGAGCTGAGAAATTAAGCGTAAACAAGAAAAGGAACAAAAAATGCCTAATGAGAAGTAGAGAAAGTACGAAATGGAGAGTGGAGGAAGTGAACTTTCAGCCATTGCTGATCTCGCGACTGCCAAAAATGACGGATTTGACAACGGAATCGACTTTCACCATAAAAACTCATTGCAGCAGATAACGATGCCCAGATCAGGAGTGCTAGGGGTTCGGGACGACCCAAAAAGTAGAAACTGGTCTAGGAGAAAGCACAGTCATACTTGCAAGGAGACATTACGCAGGAGATGGAATTTAAATGAAGATGACGTGAGCCTATCCTCCGATGAAGGAGACCGAATTACTCAATTACGCTTCGTTTTCCCAAAATTGTAAAGAAGATTCATGTTTCATTTAAGAAATGCTTGTAGCAAATAACTGGATTCGAACTATAAAACACTGGTGGGAAGTGGCCAAGAAATGGGTTTTTCGTCGCATTTTTCAATTTCGTTCATTTTCTTCATGCACTTCCGAAATGAAGGAATATGAATATCACTGGAGTATTTCCATCTTCTCTCCTTATTACTGAAGCAGAATCATTGCTACGGTTTGCTTCAAATTCAGAGGAGCCGTTGCAAACTCTGCGATGGACTTAAGTTGCCAAAAACTAGAGTGTTTATGCTCTTGATGGTAAATCTCACTCAAGATTAAAGAAAAAAATTATAATCGTTTTGGCTTTCGGAGCACCACAATGAAACTATAATGTCTCAAAAGAACTTTCACAAATGTATCATTATATGGAAGAAGCATACATGTACTTTGAACCGAAGAAAAGTTATTGAGAGTGAAAGTTGGACGAACATAGCAAAATCCACTACTCTACGAAAGCATAGCAGGATTTTTTAAAAATTCCAAACCAAAATATGTTCCTTTGGACTACATAGAGTACGTAGTATGAAGGACGCTCGAAATCTTATCTGGTTACAAGCATTTTCATAAAATTGTTGGGTAGAAAATTTTGACGTTTTCAGAAATTTAATAAATTTGCAAATGTTTACAAGTTGAGACAGGTAAAATCAAAGATAGGCTATAATTGCCTGGATACTCGCATTAAAATGAGCTATTAAAAGGGCTTTCAACATCGAGTTATCGGGGAGATTTTGAATTTCTTCGAGTGGTGATTTTACCATCCCCTCCCAAACGTTCCAGAGTTAAATTTCAAACGCCGTTTGACCTAGATCGCTGCACTTTTGAATTTCATCAGTTTCTCAAAACCATTCGAGCACATGCTTTTAAAGGGCAAAATCCCAGTCGGTACCGCAAACACTTTTGGACCACTTGAGATGAATGGCTTAAACCTGGGGATGGAGGTAACAATGACCATGAGACTTGAAATGGCACCTTTAGAAAGAGGCTTCTTTGATTTAATGCTTTCCAATCGTCACCAGAGAGGGAGTCAAGGGCATTGGAAGATGTTAATGGGCGATGAAGAAGAAGGCCTCTTCTTTCCATCTCCATCCAGAGGCCCATTCGACTCCGTGCTGCAGCAGAAGTTCCCCCGTCGACAATATAGAGGGTCTGGATGGCTCGGGAGATCCCCTCCACCATCCATGCGTCCTCGACCCCCACGCACATCACGCCGGAGTTCTCGCATCCTCGGTAATCCTCCACTCGATAGATCTGTGGTGCTTCCCTCGTCGTCGACCCATCTTTCGAACCAATCATTCCGAAAGCATCCGTGAAGATTCCCCGAATCTCTTCGTCCGAGACGAGCACCACAAAATTTCCCTTTTGAAAAGAATGACAGTCTGCTCGAAGGAGAAATCACTTTTCCAAAAATTCTTTGCCCATCGTCGATTCGTATCAACTGAATATTTGTGGCATTCTACTCGTCATCGATAATGCAAAATCCATACGTATTTCAGCGATATGAGAGAAATTCCTGACGAACACAGTAAAACTGAATCTTGAAATCGGTTCAGTTCTCCAAGGGCCCATCGTGATTCGTGGGACAGAAAACTCGTGAAATGACTCGATGCAAGGGGCCAAAGGGGGGTGATACTGCGCAATATAAAGAAGAAACTCAAGAGTTTATCCCTAAAATGTGGCATAGGAGTGGTTAATGCGTTCTAGGAATATCGAGTGAAGTTTTAAAGTCATAGGACGAGGCTTGGATGCCTCCCGTCGTTCGGACAGCTACACGTGCCGTGACTCACTTCCCCGGATCGGGAGGCTTAACTTCGGCGCGGTCTCACGAGATAGTTAAGCAAAAGACGGGTGGAACATACGTGAGATCGGGAGTGAAATGCGGCAGCGGCGGTGATGGCGATGCATCCTCTCCCTCGACCACCGATGCATTTGAATCCCCCATGATAGTGCAATCCAAGAGGAGGGGTGAGAAGGGTGGGTGGAACACCGAAAACGAGGGAAGAAGGCTGCGGCCGAGTGTTCAGGGTTCCCGGCTTCACCCTCAGGCGACTGGGGAATTCATGGGAGAGGACATGACGGAAGAGGTGGGGGAAGCTCACATCCCAGCATCCCTCCAGAATCCTCACGTCTGTTGGACGGGAAAAAGGAAAGGCATGAAGAGCCAACCTAAGGTAAATTATTTTGCTGACTGAGGTCATCGATGTTCCGATCGTAATGATCTCGAAGAAAAAGGTAGTGGGCACTTCGTATTTGGGACGACTCACAGTCGCAAATTACTCGTCTTCTTATCCGCGAATTTTCGCAAGAACACCATGGAAAAAGTGAGGAGTCATTTCAGTTGGTGATGGATTCTAATCAACTGTTTCTATGTAGTGCTCCACTTAATCGACCGATGGCGTGCCAGTAGTCCGACGAATATCATCCACCATCATTTCCCGATTTCATTGAGGTTATTTGTAAGGGTTTCAGTTTGGATTCATCCAACCGATGCAATATACGTGAGGACATTTCATCGGCTCGATAGTTCATCTCCCGGAAAAAATGATTATCTTTGCAGCACATTAATCTTCGCCTTTATTTTGAAAAAAGAAAATCCTGTCGGCAGCAAAGAAACACATTTTGATGTAAAATGCGGAAAATGTGGAAGGTGGAATAGGTTTGCGTCATGTGAAATCCCCTCGTTCTACTCCGGATATCATTCCGAACTCGAGTCCAAGGATGAAGGAAACAAATATAAATGAGAGCTCGTGATGAGATTCTTCGTTCCACGACGCCGTCATTCCAACGTTTCCCGCGTGACCCAATGGGGATTCTAGACAAATGATTTTAATTTGAGGCGAACGATGAAAGCAAGAATGAAGGCTTGATGTAAACGAGGAGAAAATTGCATGCTTTAAGCATTCGCGATTCCTTGAAGAATCGCACAAATTCAACATGTGGCGCGAAATGTAGAGGGTTCACGCTCTGGGCTCTCTCACTCTCTTCCCCCGCCCACTTGCCCCCGAAACTCCCATAATTCTCATCTCTTCGTGTAACAGAAATTCTAGGTTTAATTCCAAACGTAAAACTGAGTTCATTTTAATTGCTCTGCTCGATAAAAGGGAAATGAAGAACGGGATGACTTCGTGACCCCGTTTGGAAAAGAAGAGTTTGAGACTCGGCACGCACTGCTTCACCCAGAGCATCGAAATCGTGCGGGCGTTCTCACCTAAATCCAAAATATTAATTGGAAAAATCCGCGAAGAACACATTTCAAACCCTATGCAGAATCTCACCTTCATAAAACGAGAAAGGGAGAGAGAACCCCTAGAATACTTTGAAATACATAATGAGGGATGGAAAGGTCTGTCGAGGGAATGGTGCGCGAGCACACGAAACAGGACGCGATGGAGTGATAACCCTTACGGAAATGTCCTATAGGAAACCTATAGTTATTTCTTATAGGAAACCTATAGACATTCCTATAGGTTTTTGAAACACGAAAAACCTATAGGGTCTTATAGGTCTCCTGACCTATAGGATTCAGGGAGGATATTTTGGGTTTCGAAACCCAGGCATTACGACGGAAAAGGCGACAGGGGTTAATATTGGCGCAGCATTTCGGTGTAAAAAAAAAAAAACGATTAGGGGTTTTTCCATGGTAGGGTGACCTATAGGATTCAGGGAGGATATTTTGGGTTTCGAAACCCAGGCATTACGACGGAAAATGCGACCGGGGTTAGTATTGGCGCTGCATTTCGGTGTAAATCAGAATCCGATTAGGGTTTTTCCTATGGTAGGAACGCATTCATTATTAATACCAGTACTGCGGGGGTCTGCATATTTCATAGCCCCGCCCTACACGTGCCGCTGGATTGCATGTCCACTTCCTTCGATTGAGAGAAATAACATTCTTCTCTCGACCTAAGGAAATGGAAGACAGAACCTGCGAACACGTTTCTTTACTAAAACTCCTTTTGGATAGAGTCTGTTCAGTTTCGTACGTGGTTCTCAAAAGGAATAAGGGCATATTTCTTCACGGGACTCCATGATTATATCTGGAATATGAGAATGACAAATAAGGAACTGTCGAAGTTTATTGATTGCTTCAATGAGGCAAGGCGAGACATTTGGGGACGTACAAAACTCTCTTGTGAGAGATGATTCCTTGGGTAAGGGGAGGGCACTTTTGTGCCCTTTGAGAAATGTGAGAACCCAATACTTCCATCTAGTGGCCTAGAGGAGAACTTCAAACGGAACCCTATAGGCCTATAGGGTTCCGTATAAGCCCTATAGGGAACCCTATAGGTCCTATAGGTCCTATAGGGTTCCGTATAGGCACTATAGGGAACCCTATAGACCCTATAGGGAACCCTATAGGTCCTATAGAGAATCCTATAGGTGCTATAGCGAACCCTACAGGTCCTATAGGGAACCCTATAGGTTTTATAGGGAACAATACGGGTCCTATACAGAACCCTTTGGGTCCTATAGGGAGCCTATAGGCTTTATGGGGAGCCCTATTGGTTCTATAGGGAACCCTATTGGTTCTATAGGGGGATCTATAGGTTTTATAGAGGGATCTATAGGTTCTATAGGGGGATCTATAGGTTCTATAGGGAACTCTATANATGAAGAGCTGAAAGTTGCCGTTTCTGATTGGTTTGATGGACAAGAAGTTGACTTCTATTCCCAGGGAATAAAATCCTTGGAATCAAAGTGGAATAAGTGTGTTGAGTTAAAAGGTGACTACATTGAAAAATAAAGTGTTATTTTTCCCCTCGGATGTTTCTTTCTTATTCAGGTAGATAACTTATTGAGTGACCCTCGTATGTTTATAAGTTGCACAATGAAAAGAGGAAAGAGGGGAGAAAGACCTGATACTATTTCAGGGAAGTAGGTACTTAATTCCATTTGTTGGTTGAAGGGAACATGGGTTTCATCTAGTACTGTTCGTACTCTTCGTACTGGAGACATTCTAGAATTAGTTAAAGTTTCATATGAATGTTGTGGTGTTCATTTTGCATAAACTTCATGTCATGTACTTTATATTAGGTGAAGTCTTGTCTAGTTTATATGAAATACACATCCCCTTAATGTATTGTAAATGGAGGAATGTATATTTTGCATGAACGTGATGTCATTTGTATAACAATCGCAAGAAATTGACATTGCAAAATAATTCATATCTTGTTTACGCAAACATGCTGCTTGGGTGGTTTTTGGTACATGTGAATGCCATTCCGTTTATTCTCTTCCTCCCCCCCCCCCTCCTTTGGGTAGCCACTCCTGGGGGGTTGCCGGAGAAATGAGACCAACCATTTGAAGGATATTGACTCGTACATGACGAAAAGTGGCCTTTTGGTTGTTTGTGATGCACCATTTCGCCATGAAATGTCAAATGAGCTGTCGTTCAATTAGGCTTAGAGAACTTGCTCCGGTCCACTGAGCTAAGAAAAAGAACTGGGGACGGCGCACAATAGAGTGGATTTGCTGCAATTGGAAGCCATCTTTGCTTGGTCCATGGTGGCACTTCTCCATTCACTACAATGGGATTTTCATAATTTCCCCTCCCAGTTTTCTCGCAGTCGTGAACATGATGGGAGGCAGTCATGTTACTAGAGGCCTAATAATTCTGGGGTAAGTATCATAGGGCTGGTAACGTCATGTCTGAACTCTTCTTTCATGTGGACGAGTCTCCAGTTTCTTGAGTGAGCCTCTAACTTCCAGGCCTACCTTTGCTGAGATTGCTAGACCTACGAAAGCGATTACGTTACGCCGCCCTTGCATCATCACAGTCAATATATGTTATAGCAAGTCTAAGGCATAAAGCCAAACAAACTTCGAGTGAAGGTTCAAGGGTAAACATGGACTAAAGGAGACGAATGGCGGTGCATGGTAGAGGTGTTTTTTAATGTATGAGACATTTTCGTGTTGAGTTCATGAGTTAGGTTGAGAATGAAGCGATGGTTCGCAATGATTGATCGATGTGGTGGGGTGTTGAGATATGTCATCCGGACATACCTGAATTAACGGGATGGCGCGTATCATAAACCACATGCTTCTTGGAGGCTTTCTTCCTCAGACCTATTCGAGATGGTAAGTGGAACTCCACCCTTACGGAAATGTCCTATAGGAAAGCTATAGTTATTTCTTATAGGAAACCTATAGACATTCCTATAGGTTTTTGAAACACGAAAAACCTATAGGATCCTTTAGGATCCTATAGGGTCTTATAGGTCTCCTGACCTATAGGATTCAGGGAGGATATTTTGGGTTTCGAAACCCAGGCATTACGACGGAAAATGCGACCGGGGTTAATATTGGCGCTGCATTTCGGTGTAAATCAGAATCCGATTAGGGTTTTTTCCATGGTAGGGCCGCATTCATTATTAATACCAGTACTGCGGGGGTCTGCATATTTCATGGCCCCGCCCTACACGTGTCGCTGGATTGCATGTCTACTTCCTTCGATTGAGAGAAATAACATTCTTCTCTCGACCTAAGGAAATGGAAGACAGAACCTGCGAGCACGTTTCTTTACTGAAACTCCTTTTGGATAGAGTCTGTTCAGTTTCGTACGTGGTTCTCAAAAGGAATAAGGGCATATTTCTTCACGGGACTCCATGATTATATCTGGAATATGAGGATGACAAATAAGGAACTGTCGAAGTTTATTGATTGCTTCAATGAGGCAAGGCGAGACATTTGGGGACGTACAAAACTCTCTTGTGAGAGATGATTCCTTGGGTAAGGGGAGGGCACTTTTGTGCCCTTTGAGAAATGTGAGAACCCAAT
>CAJPEV010003435.1:4206-30851 GCA_905338385.1 Darwinula stevensoni | reverse complement strand
ATAGTTCATCCTGATAATTGATTTTATAAATATTTTTTCGAGAAATATTACGAACAAATTGAAATTTAGAATTAATCACATCGATACTTTTATCCAATCTTTCTAGATAAATATAACCTTCATTATAATTTCGTTTTAGCCAAAGAGAATCCAAAAATTCGTAAATATTGCCTAGCAATAAATTTCGATACTCTGGGTCTTCTTTTTTAGTCCTGGAAAATTTTCCAGCAATTCTCAAGTTAGTGTCCAATACTAAAACACCATTTCGAAATAATACATAAAAAGTGTCATTAAAATATTCTGTCTCTATATGATAAATGCCCAGTTCTTTATAGAGATTTTCATATTCATCCGCTAAATGAAAACTCTTCTCAGTTTCTAAATTACTACTTAGTTTACTCAAATAAAAAGAAGAATTAAAAATAGATTTCTTAACATTATTATAGATACAGTCGCCTGGATCTGAGTAGTACATTTGATTTCGCGCTATCAAAATCTTTTCAATATTATTTTTATTCGTATGTCCAATCGTAACTAACATTTCACCTTCCTTGTTATACTTTCGCATACCTTCTATACCAACCACATATATAAAACCAGAATCATTAATATAGAGAGGGGCATTAGTTTTCAGACCAGCTGGACCCATATCTACAAAAGAATAAGGAACTATACTTGACCCAATAGCACTCGCAATGCCAAAACCGATTGCACTACTAAGTATACTTAAACCTATTTCTCCAATAATTTTTTCATCTTTTCCTAAGATTCGATTCATATAGTTTTCACTCTTCCAAAACTTTCCAGAATTTAAGTTAAGTTGAATGAGTTGTTCATTTAAGAAAATTAAATTATCTCCTTTAACTATTGGCTCAGAAACAATACCCATTTTTAACTCTAAACTATCATTTATCCAGAATGGCTCTCCACTAATTGCATTAAGTGCTGCACAGACTTTAATTCCATCAATATTTTTATACCTTGGGGCTAATACGATATTTTTTGCTATCAAATCAGGATGCACTAAAATATTTGATTTCTTCTTCCATATTAATGTATCTTTTAAAATATCAACTAGACCGCTGAATTTAAAGGAATTGAAAAAAAGTTTACCATCTATAAAATCATATTTCTCTTTAGTTCTATCAATTAATTTTGACCACAAGATCTTTTTTTCTCTCGCTGAATAGGCTGTTATATAATCATAATTTGTTTTGCCTCCTTCATTAGCATACAAAGCAAAATACGACAACAATACTTGATTAGCCGTATCGAAGACAAAATCTGAAATATTGTTAACAAAACTTATGTCCTCTGCATTAATTGAGTCTTTCGTAACTTCATTTACTCCAATGGTGTGAACACTTTGTATGAATCTATAATGATCATTATCAACTTGACCATAAAGAAATGTAGTAACAAAATAGATTAAAACAAATACTACTACCCTCATTTAACCGATTCAAAATACTTTCTAAATACCTCCACATACCTCTCTTTAAACTCCTTCATATCTATTTCTCTTCCTAGTTCTCGTTGCAGACTAGTGACACCTTTATTTGGTATTCCGCAAGGGATAATGAAACTAAAATAATTCAAATCGGTATTGACATTAAATGCAATGCCGTGCATAGTGATATAGCGACTGACTTTGATACCTATAGCCATTATTTTTCGAGCTTTGGGTGTACCATAATCTACCCATACTCCTTCTTCATCAGAGGCCTTAGCTTCTATGCCGTACGATGCACATAATTCAATACCAATATTTTCCAATGCAGTGACATAGGCTCGTACGCCCATATTGAAATCTTGTAAATCTAAAATGGGATAGACCACTAACTGACCTGGTCCATGAAAAGTCACATCCCCTCCTCTACTGATATGGTGAAAACTAGCCCCAGAAGTTCTAGCAATAGGTAGAATATTTTTTTCATCGGCATTTTTGCCTAAGGTGTAAACAGGAGTGTGCTCTAATAAATTTAGATAGTTTTCTGAAGAAATTTTCTTTGCTTTAGCATCTAATTTCTCTTCGAATAAAGCTAGCTGCTTCGTCTCCGCATCCTTGTAATCTATCAATCCCCAATCTTGAATGAGCATATTATTTTTTAAAAAGGTGATTTATACTGATTATATTTAATGTCCATCGGTCTAATTGACAATTCCCTGTTGGTTGGCAATTCCATGTTATCATACTTCGGCGCCTTGCGGCGCCGAAGGAACAGGGGGAGAGGGCTTCGCCCTCTAAAGCAACTGATTTTTTTTGCATGACTTATCGCTGAATTTTGAAATAGTGGATATAACTCTAGTCTAGAAGAATTATTAATAAACAGTGAATCTAACATATACCAATTGTGACTATCTACTGCGACTGACTACTTTTTCATTTTATCTCTATAATCTCTGCATCTATGATATGATACATCCAGTCATCAGGGTTGTCATAGTTGAGTATAAACTTACCTTTTAGCGTGACGAACATATCCGTTTTCAATTTATCTTTTAATTTTCTAAACTGAATACCCATAACCGTTTCTGGACCAGCCTGACCACAGAAAAAGCATGCTGCAAAAGGGTTCTTACTTAGGGCAAACGTATTGGAGGTTATTGGTATTATAAAACCTTTAATTTGTATGGTTTTATCCTCCAGCTCTCTTATGGTTTTACCATAGATAGGCTTATAGACCACTTTATAGGTAGGGTCTGGTTTTTCTTCGTAGCGCACGTTTTTAAGGGTATTCCAAGTGACCACGGTTTCCACATCTTTATCCATTAAAATATGTTCCTCGGCATACATTTCCTCAAGATTGTATTTAACTTCGTTCGTCGCTAGGTGCAAGGCATTGGCATTCGCAATCTCCACGGACTCATCATTCACTAACGGTTTGTGGCTGCTGAAAACCAGAGTGAGAAAGACAAAACCAAATAAGCCTTTAATCCATTTATTCATGAGCTAGTGTTGAAGATATTTGAATGAAATAAGATTTGATAGCAGGGAAAATAGCTGCTAAAAATCCAATAAATAAGGAGATACCAAACAGCATAAACTGTTGTGTGAAATCTATAGGTAAATTTCCAAAGGAGAGTTGATACTCTTTCTCGGCTAACATAGCCACCATTTTATAACCAACAACTCCCATAAGGAACCCAGCTAGATAACCAAAAATACTATACAATATCCCTTCAGCTAAAATAAGGCTAAATACGTTGAACTTGGAGCCACCTAATGTGCGAATCATAGCCAATTCAAACATTCGCTCTTTTAAGGTATTATAAATTGATATGAAAATACTAATGGCCGATAGACCCATGATGAAATAGGCTAAATAGCGAATAGCATCGAGACCAATACCTAAAAGCGAAAACAAACGGTTAATTTCTATTGCGGGCTGAGCTAATTGAATATTTTTGGATTGCTCTTTTATGAGACGTGGCAATTGCAAGGCTGCCATAGGATTTCTATATTTGAGCAAAACCGCCGTAATTTCTTTACCTGCTTCATGGTTATGATGATGGCATTCTTCACCCTCTTCGTGATCATGGGTACATCCACCTTCTCCATGTATATCCCACACACTTTCTATATTCGATACGATCATTCTATCTATGACCTTGCCAGTAGGTTTGAGTATTCCAGTGACCACCCATTCTATATCTTCGTGCTCTTCTCCACCCTCCTGCTGTCCGTGGGTGCTATGAAATTTATCTCCTAACTTTAATTTCAATTTATTCACTACTTCAGAGCCCACGACCACTTCATAATTTTCCTTATTGAACTTTCCATATGCTAAGTCTGCGCTGAAGTGCTGATAGTAACTACTGTCAGAACCTATCATAGGAAAACTCATATACGAATCTCCATAAGCCATAGGCACTGCCTTGGCTATATATGGGTGCTTCATCCATTTTTCCGCCTCTTCTAAAGGGATATTCCCAGTAGGCGCATCGATATGATATACGGCTGATAAAATAAGCTGTAATGGGCTACCTGAAGCACCCATGACCATATCTATACCCTCTATATTTTTTTCAAATTTATCTTCAAATTGTCGCTGCACTAAACTGAGCATAGTAATAATACCGATTCCAGTAGCGAATATGATAATATTCAAAACTGCATGCAGCGGTTTATGGAAAATATTCTTAAAGGCTAGCCAAATAATCATAACAATTCGATGGTGTTTTTTGCATTCTGTTTCATTCGCATATCATGTGTTACTATGACCAAAGCTGCATTCATATTTTGTGCGGATTCTCTTAATAATTTTTCGACAATCTCTGCATTCTTATTATCCAAACTCGAAGTAGGTTCATCTGCTAGAATTAAGCTAGGCTGATTAATTAAAGCCCTAGCAATAGCCACTCGCTGTTGCTGTCCTTGACTAAGCTGCTTGATATTTTTATCTTTTTGATCTGCGATTTGGAGTTTTTCTAGAATCTGCATGGCATGATCCTTATTTTTATTTTCTGTCCCTAACCATTGAGCTAGAAGAATATTTTCTAAAACAGAAATCGAGGAGATGAAATGCATTTTCTGAAAAATAATACTAATGTGTTTCCCTCTAAATTTATCTAATGAAGATCCATCTAAAACATTTACCTCCGTTTCATTCAGAATGACCTTGCCAGATTTTGGCTTGATTAACCCACCTAATAAATGAAGTAAAGTCGTTTTTCCAGAACCTGACTCTCCGGTTATGACCAAGCTATCTCCTGCGGCGCATTCGATATCAGGAAAACTAAATTTAACCTGCGGTGTGTATTCAAATTTTAAATCTTTGGTACTTAACATTTATGATAACAATCAATTTATAATTCTTTTAATTCCTTGTTTCAACGAAGTTACATGAAAATTTAAAAGCAGACCTAGTTTAAACTCCCCCAATCTTAGATAAGTCAATACTTGAGCAAAATGAACATCCGAAAATGCTTCAACTGTTTTAATTTCTATAACTACTTTATTCTCAACTAACAAATCTAGCCTATATCCGTGGTCGAGTTTTACATCCTTATAAACTATTGGCATAGGCCTCTCTTTTACTACTTCTAAACCTTTTTCTACAAGCTCAAAAAATAAACATTCCTGATAGGCAGACTCTAGCAACCCTGGACCAAGTTTCTTATGAACTTCAATAGCACAACCTAATATAATATTTGAAAGTTCATCTTCTGTATATTTCATTTTTGTTTTCTCTTAAATGCTATTTTACAAAAATTTTTCTTAATTTACAACTAACCATACAAATCTATTACACAAAGGTTCACTAAATCCCTCAAAGTTGCACAAAGAAATTTCCTTATTCATAATCACACGCTTACTTGTTTTTATTCACCATTATTTTCTTAGTGTCTTTTGTGCCTTCTTCGTGGAACTTTGTGATACAACCCTCAAACTCTATTTATACAAATTCAAATCTAGATTCAACCAATCAACTATAGAGTTTTGGAATATATCTTCTACTTCACTTTCCCCCAAGCCCATTTCAGTAATAAACTTTCCTATTTCCAAATCTCCGAGAGGAAAAGGATAATCGCTACCAAGACAGATTTTCTTTGTACCTACTTTAGAAATAATATAACGCAAGGCATCAGCATCATGTGTGATACTATCCACCCAAAATTTCCCCAAATAATGACTCGGAGGTACGGGATTATCTATAGCTACTAGATCGGGGCGACAGTTAAAGCCATGCTCTATTCTACCTAAGGTAAAAATAAACGCTCCTCCTGCATGTGAAAACAATACCCTTAAACTTGGCAATTTTTCAAGCACTCCTGAAAATATCATAGAGCAAGCTGCTCTGGTAGTCTCTGCCGGCATAGCTACTAACCATGGCAGCCAATATTTATCCATCTGTCCTTTGCCCATCATATTCCACGGATGCACCATCACGGCCATATCGAGGCGTTCACACGCTTGAAATATGGGAAAAAACTCGTCTTCACTGAGATTTTTGTCATTGATATTCGATCCTATTTGGATGCCTTTAAATCCTAGTTTTTTACATCGCTCCAGTTCCTGAATAGCGAGTTCTGGATCTTGCATTGGTATGGTAGCTAATCCGATATAGTTTTTCGGGTACTTAGTCACCAATTCTGCAATATCATCATTTAGGTATTCAGAAATTTCTAAGCCGTGTTTAGGCTGAGCATGATATCCGAATAGAACGGGTATTGTACAGACTACTTGCACTTGTGTTTGATATTCTGTATACTCCTTTATGCGCATCCCAGCATCCCAGCAATTTGATTTAATTTCTCGAAAGAATTTATCACCCTGCATCATTCTCGCATAGCCTGACCGATAATGGTCGAGGTGAATAAAATTTCCATACCCAAATTTCTCCGTCCATTTTGGCAAATTTTCTGGGATAATATGTGTATGAGAATCTATTTTAATCATGATGAGAGGTTACTTGAAATTATTCAATCAACAAAAGTAAGTGAATTCAAGCCATTTTTTTACTAAAAAATGAGAAGATTCACTAGTTGTGAAATGGCTAATCTAATTTGAAAATGGCGGTTCTTACTCGTTTGGTAGTGCTATCGTCTATTTGATTTTCCAATATTAGGTTTTGCGCACTGGTCTGAGCAAATACCTCTGCCATATTTTTCACACGTCCATAGGGTATATTCTTGGAGGCCAAAAGGGTCTCTAGCTTTTCGGTGGTCAAGTTTCCTATAGTCGAAGCTAAAGTAGCATTCAAATCCTGCCTATGCACTACACGAGATGCATTCGTTATATACTTTTCATCACTTAATATTTCTGACAAATCTAAAACCCTTAATAAATCTACAAATTGTTTATCACTGCCCACAGCTAAAACGATCCAATCCTTCTCCTTGGTTTGAAATAAATCGCCGTAAGGAGCAATATTTGGATGTTCTGAACCTATTCTTTCTGGAATAGACTGAGCCATCAAATAATTTGTGGCTTGATTGGCTAAGCTAGCTATAGCGGCATCGTATAGAGATAAAGAGACCTTGGCTCCTTTTCCTGTCTGCCCCCGTTGTATCAAAGCACACAAAATGCCTTCTTTTAACTGATGCGCTGCCAATAAATCTATCATAGCCACCGGCATCTTGAGCGGTTTGCTATTTTTTTCGCCATTCATAGACATATAACCCGTCTCTGCCTGAAGCACTACATCGAAGGCCGTTCGATGATCGTCTTCTCCAAATCCAGTGAGAGCAGCATATATTAGCTTAGGAAACTTAGCTCTTAAGCTCACTGCATCGAGTCCTAATTTCGCGGCATCACCTACTTTAAAATTGACTATGAGAATATCAGCAACAGCTATTAATTCTAGTACTTGAGAAAAATCAGCTTCATTTTTCAAATCTAAAAATAGAGATTGTTTGCCATAATTGGCAGCAGCAAAGTAGGCTGAAAAATTCAATTGAGAAGATTCGTTGGGAAGTTTCCAAGTTCTGGTCACATCTCCATGTGTTGATTTATTCTCAATTTTTATAACCTCTGCACCTAATTCGGCGAAGAAGGTACCAACCATAGGTCCAGCTAAAACACTAGCTAGTTCTACTACTTTTAAATTTTCAAACATTTTCAAGACTAATTCTATTGAAGGAACTACTTCATTTTGTTTTTCTTAAACAATTGATTAAATTCATCAAAGTCCTTTTGAATAAGTATACCCGCTCCTGTTTTATTGATATATACGGAGTTCAAAGGGTCATTAGATAATGTGGAATAAAACTTGGCTCTTACATTTCCTAAGGGTGTCAATAAATATTCTAAATCAACATCTCCTCCGAAAAATGCTGTATTTGTATTACTATTACTAAACTGACCTCGCCCGAAATCATAATTTCCCCCGACATTAAAGACTAATCGGTCATTTAAAAGCCTTTGTGAAATAGCTATCTTAAACTCATTTCTTGTGTTCGCTAAATTATCGCCTTGATTTAATTGATTGTAATTTTTATATGAAAGACCGAAATTCATTCCCTTAAAGGTATTTTGCATCCAGTCCGTAACATAACCAGATAATTTTCCTGTAACTACATCAAATGCAGTATTTTGTAAATCAGAACTCACCGCATTATTCGGATTCTGATTCTGAGAAAAACCAGTAAAGGTAGGTGGGAAAAATCGCTGAAACATTAATAACCCCATGACCTGTTTATTCAGCTCGGCTTCGTTATTTTTGGTGGTAGAGGTAATGGATTCAAATGCACTCACCACCTCAGGATTATTCTGATCTATATTGAGTTCATAAGAGATGTCTGGTTTCATTATTTTATTCTTTAATTTAAGAATAATGCTCGTTTTTACAGTACTCTTTGCCGCGCTAATGATTCTAGAATTATCTGTATTGCCGAAATATGCAGAAATGAGCTCCTGCGCACTAGCTCGGGTGGTAAATGTAGCTGAGGCATCGATGATAGCGGCACTCGGATCACCGACAAAAGTCATAGTCCCTCCCTTATTGAGGAAAAATGTTCTTCTAACTACATTCTGATAGGTAAATAAATAGGTGCCTGAAAAAATCTCGTAGGAGCCTTTGATATCCATATCCGTTTCTGGGGTCATTTTGAAGGCTATTCTACCTTGCCCATTGCATTCTATCCTATCTTCAATACTTGGATCCATGATGATAAATAATTTTCCATCTTTGGTGATATCAAAATCGAAATCCAAATTGACACCTCCGAGTTTTCTAGATTGGCGAACGACTATATTGCTTAATATATTGCTCGTATCTTTCTCTATAAATTCATAAAACCCATACTTCCCTGTTTTTTGAGCGGTCTCTAAGTTAACATGTAATATAGAATTTGGTAAATTTCGCCCTTTGGCCAGGATAGAAATACGATCACCTATAGTGCCTCTAAATTTTATATCCGCATCTGCATAGACCTTGCCATAAATTGTGCTATTATTTGAAGCGGTAGAATTCATACAGAGCAATTTGGGCGAATGAGCATCTAGAAATAAATCAAATCGTTTCAAATGATTATAATTTATAAAACCATTAGCTTCCGCTTCGTTGCCTTCTTCATCACTAAATTTAAACTTATCCAAAATAAACTTTCCAGGTTGTATGAAAATTTTTTGATTCTGCGCTTGATACTTAGTATAAATAGTATGCAGTCCAGTATTAAAACTATCAAGTTCGATGACACCCTCGGCATTCAATGCATTTAATGGTCCGAATATAGAAAATTCACCATGTATATTGCCGTCCATCTCATAGACCAATGTATTCAATATTTTATTGAGTATAGCTGGCTTAAACCGTTCCAATTTATTAACCGCATAGAGTGAATCTACTCCTGTTTTTGCATTAAAGTAAACATCTGATTTAAGCTTGTAATTCTCTCCAAACAAGGATATTTTGGAGTGTACTATCTCATTTTCCAAATTACTGCTCAGGTCCAGATCTCCTATCTCTTCGCTATCCCACATCATCTTACCTACTTTTAAATTAGCAATGGGTTTAGGATTCGTAAGAATATCAGAGATTTGAATTGTACCATTCAATTGACCTTTAAATGTCTTCAGAATAGGCAAGAACCCACTAATCAATTCCTCTAGTTTGACCTCTTCAAAATTAGCGAGAATAGACTTATTGTCATTTAAATTATTAGTGAATTTTATACTCTGTATATCTTTAAACAACTCTAAATTTTCTACTTGAAGGAGTTTATCTTTAAGATTCAGTCTAATTAAATTATCTGGATGCAATGACCATACTTTTCTACCAAAATAGGAATTGAATGGTTTGATATGAAAATAATAATCATCGCCGTCTTTCTTGATATTGCTATTAAAATCTACAAATTTATCATCCGTACGATTGAGCAGTTCCAGGCTTAGATTCAAACCATCATTCGCTTGTTTCAAATTGGCTTTAAATGGTGTTATTGCTAGTTTATTTTCAAAATAAACACTATCTATACTTAACGTTGTTTGAAAATCTGTATTGCTCGATACATTTGTCAGATTCAATTTTGGAAATTTGAATCCTAGATATTCTGTTTGCTCGAAATTTCCGTCTATGGTCATCTTATTTTCCATACCATTAAATCGAGCATTAAGTCTACCTTTAGCTATATTTTTCAGAGAAGGATGCAGGACAACTGAATAATTATTTATATTCTTAATATCTAGACTTAGATTAAAAAAAGTAGATTGATAACTTCGCTGCACATTTTTACTTTTATTTATAGCTAAGTAACTGAGGAAATAATCAGTCATTAGGTTTGGGATATCTGAGACCTTAAATTGACCAATTAAACTGGCCTGCACTTCGTCGGAATTCAATTGTATATATTTATTGCCAGATTCTTCAAACACATCTTTTTCAACTGTCAGATTAGAAAATCCATACATTTTATTCTCTTTGGATCTATCCATGACATACATGTCCTTTAGGTTCATAGTACCTAGCATTTCATCTAGATTTTTACCTCGGCCTATTCCATAGACATTAGCATAAAGATGAAGTTTCTTTTTTGTCAATCCCAGTTTCTGAAGATCTACATTTTCTAAATCTACTTGTAATTCTAATTTAGGAATAGCTTCATTCATAGAAACAGTTCCGCTGGCATGAAAACTAAGACTAGGATCTAACGATTTAATATCTCCTTGGAAAATTTTCTCAGTCAATTTTCCATCTACTTTAAATTGATTATACTCTGTTCCATTGATATGGACATGAGCTACATCTGCTTTAATGTATGAATTGAGGTTCTGAACGCTAAAGCCTTCTCCATCTATATAGGCCTTAGCTGTAAGAGCATTTATAGGACTTCCTCCGGCTATAATATCGTTTAGTCTTAAATTTTGAACTTGTATATCGCCCTTATACTTAGGAAGATTTGGATTGGTAAAATCAAAAGTCGTCTCCTTCAAAACCCCACTCCCATGTCTAGATTGTAGTTTTCCATTTAAGGTAAACTTCGTTGGATTGCCTTTAAATTCACCATCATAAGTCATTCTTCCGAGTCTATCAATCTCTACTGGTAATCCCTTTTTTTGAAATATAAACTCGACATCTTTTTTATCAAAACTGAATTTATTTAACTGTGCTATAGTATTCAATCCTTTTCCAGAAAACAAATCTAACACTTTCATTTTACCATTCACTTTAATGCTATTTTCATTGAGCGAAGCGTTGAGATTATTGAGCATTAGTTCGTTCATGGTACCACGAGCCACAGCATTAAACTTGACATCTAGATGAGACCAATTTTTCAGGCTTGGGGAGAAATATGCAAGGTCCTTCAAACTTAAATTGCTCTCTGAGACATCACCCGTTACCTTGACCCACGCTGCAAATCGAAGATACTCTCGCATGTGGTTATAGTTAAAACGCAGATAGCCTTTTATCTTCGAATTATTCGTTTTAAATACTAATTTTTTCGCTTCTGTTTTATATGAATTCATAAAAAACCGAGTACGTAAATCTTTAATTTCAAGACCACTTTTCTCCATAGCACGCATATGAGTTACCTCTCCGGCTATGGAACCACTTCGCAGCTCGACAGCATCGGCATCTAAGAATATATTTTTAACATCTAAGTCGGTAAAGGAGAGCTGACCATTAGAAATGGCTTTAATTTCTTCATTATATATCCTAAGTTGTGCCTGTTCCAATTTCAAATGATCCAAATGTAATTGAAATGGTAAATGCAGATATTCTGGTTTATAGGACTTAGGCGTATAGGGCGCTGGGTGCTGAATAATAGAAACCTTGGGTCTTTGAATTCGAAGATCACCCATTTGCCATATGGAATCAGAAAATTTCCATTTCTTAGCATCTAGATCCAACTGTTCTAAATGGAATGAAATCGTTTGATAATTATAGCGGTCTCGAAGCCTAAAACTTACATTATTTAAGTTTAACTGTCCCAATCTAAGAAAATCTAATTTTGGTTTTTCTTTTTGAGTAGTGAGTTTACCCGTGGTATCCTTAGATTTTGTATTTGATCGTTTAAAAGTTTTAGTAAGATTAAAAATACTATCCTGCACTGTATTGTCTAGATAGAACTTAACATCTGATAAAATCAACTTCTCTCCATTAAATTGAAATGGTTTTTTTAAATCAACTTTAAGAAGGTATTTATTGGATACATGCCCAGCATAGATTAAAGTATCCTTCTTATAATCCCGAATTAATACATCATTTAGATTGACTCTCGTTAAAAAATCAATGGATACATTCCCTACGCTCACCTCCGTGTTCATAGTTTTCGATAAGCTCTCGGATGCTAATTGGACGAGCTTATTTTGAACAAATGGGAATTGGATAGCGACTATAACTATACCCAGCAATAAAAAAATTGCTAGAATTAATCTCAATAAGTACTTAAATATACGTTTTGTCAAGAGAATGGTTCTATTAATGCTAGCTGTCTAATTTGTGACGTTAACTAAAATAAGTATCTTCATCTATTACCTTACCTCCACTTACTTTTATCAGTCTAAAAGGGTATTTCTCTATGAGCTGATAGTTATGTGTAGCCATAAGAATAGCTGTATTATGGTTTTTATTTATATGAATTAAAAGTTTCATAATCTCATCAGATGTATCTGGATCTAAATTACCTGTGGGCTCATCGGCCAGGATAAGCTTAGGTCTATTAAGAAGTGCTCGTGCAATGACTATACGTTGCTGCTCGCCGCCAGAAAGCTGGTGTGGCATTTTATAGCCTTTGTCATTCATATTGACTAGGGTTAATACATTGCTGATACGCATACTAATATCGGCCTTATTCGTAATACCCGTGGCCCGTAGTACAAATTCTAGATTCTTGATAACCGAACGATCGGTCAATAATTGAAAATCTTGAAAAACAATACCTAAGGAACGTCTCAAGGTATAAAGATTACTCGTCTTAATTTTTTTCAAATCGAAGCCAGCCACTTGTGCATCACCACTGAGAATTGGCAAGGCTCCATACAAAGACTTCAATAGTGTACTTTTTCCACTTCCCGTTTTACCGATAAGGTAGGCAAATTCTCCTTCCTTTAATTTTAAGTTCACCTCCCGCAGCACCTGAAAATCATTTTGATAAAGTGAAACGTCTTTCATCAAGATGATATCTGCTGGATTTGATTTGTGACTCATATGTAGGATTTATACTAAGACACAAACTTAGCTATTTTGGTTTAGCTAGGCATTAGATTTTATTAGGTCTATGTATTCAATATTATGCAAAACCAGCTAAGTAATAGAAAAGCGAAAGCCGCTCCTTGCGAGAGCGGCTTTCTGAAACCTTTCAATATATACACTATTTTTAGTGCAATGATTTGATTACTTAGATATGGTAAATTTACCTATAGCTGATTCTTCATCATTTGAAATCATCAACTGATAGTTTCCATTTGAAAGCTGGCTAAAGTCAAACGCATGTGAGCTTTCGAGGCTCGTATGCTTTTCATTGAATATAGCGACTACTCTACCTGTCATATCAGTGACAGTAAATGTAATTGGCTTCAAGCGCTTACTGCTAATATCTACAGTCAATTTACCGTCTGTAGAAGGAACAGGATAGAGAGAGAATCCAAATCCACTAGCTGTGGTAGAAGTAATACTAGAACTAGATTTCAACTTATAGTCCATAAAGGCTGTTCCACCTAGTTTCGTACTCACTAGATTCTTAAGTATCACATAGCTTACATTATTCTCTACACCGAACTCCTTATCCTTGTGAGAAATCGTATGCTCGATATTTAAAGGAATACTTAAATTTTTCCATATAGAACTTGTAAATGGTCTCTGAGTACTAAGAATAAACGTTAAATCTGAACGTTCTGTAGTAAAGTTACTTGCATTAGCCAATCTTATTTGATTGAATCTAGCCATAACTAAATCTGCATCTGCATTAGAGTAGAAGAATTTCACTTCATAAGGCTCTGTTATCTGACCTGTAATATCAAGATTGAATAAGGCTGGGCCTAAGATAGCTCCTCTATTCTCTTTGTTTAGAGGTGAAATCTCACGGATATTACCCATCAATTCGATATCTGGACTAGCAGTGAATACGTTGTTTTTCTTCTTAATAGCCATGAGTAATTGCTCACTCTGAGCTGAAGTAGCGTAGTATGTCCATCCGTTAGCATCTTCACAACGCTCTACTAGGTTAAACACGGTAGAACCTGTTAAGTATACCTGACTAGAAGGATTTACATTCTTCAAGGTAATTTTATCTGAAGTAGCATCAGGACAAAGATTATTACCTACTTTCACATAAAACTCGTCACCTATCAGATTCACGTTATTGTATGTATAAGAAGGACCGTCACCATTTGGTGAAATCGCTATTCCATTTTTATACCACTGATAGTTCTCACCATAAGTAGCAGCTACAGTCATAGTATGAGTAGATACCGCACATGAAGAGACTCCTTGAGGTTGCTGTGTAATGATAGGTTGATCTTTCACCGTTACAACAGCAGAATCAGAATACGTAATGTTACAAGTAGCATCGTTAAATGCAAACAATCTACATCTGTATACACCAGTATGTGAAGGATTCGCTTTCGGAATAGAGAAGTTAGCAAAGGTAGCACCTGGTATAGCTGCATTTCCTTTATACCACTGGTAAGTTTTCACTCCTGTAGCAGTCACATCCAAACTAAACGCACCACCTGCACAAACATTTATTGTCTTAGTAGGGTTAGTTACTATCGCAGGGCACTTAATCGTTGTTATTCGGGCTGTATTCGAGTTGATTGTATTACTACATGGTGCTGGAGCAGTTACTTGACAATAATACGAACCTGAATCTAGAGTAGGTACATAGTTTGTAATTGAGAAGCTAGCACTAGTTGCACCAAGTATCGCACTGCCTTGTCTATACCACTGATAAGTAAATGGACCAGTACCCGCTGGTATAATGTTCATCGTATAGTTTCCAGCTGGATCTTCTAAGATGGCAGCTCCTATAGGGTGAAGTGCCACAGAAGCAGGCGTATTAATCGCTACCGTTACTTGACTAGAGGTAACATCAGAACAAGCTGGCTGCGCTTTAGCTATGACGAAATAAGAACCTGCATCAGCATTGGTCGCACCAGTAAAGTTATAGGTTGAACCAGTCTGACCAGTATTACCTGCACCTACTTTATGCCACTCAATACTTGATTGATTACTTGTCGTTACATTTAAGGTAGAATTAGAACCAAGACAGATAGGTGAAGCACCATTTGGAGCTACATTTACTACTGGAGACTTATTAACATCTAACAATAATGTATCATAAACCAAAGGACAAGCTGGACTACCTATAATGGATACTATATACTGACCTGAGTCTGCGGTAAGCACACTAGTTTTGCTATATGTAGCATTGTTAGTACCTACAGCAGAACCATTGAGCTTCCATGTATAAGTATAAGGACTCGTACCCGATACACCTGTAGTATAACTGATATTTTGACCTTCACACTTCACATCTGTATTCGCTATAGGTGTAGTGATAGCCAATGGTGTGCTAACGATGACCGCTGCAACACGTGAAGTATCATTCGTACAGCCAAAGTATGCTACCGCTATGACATCATAATTTGCAGCATCGCTATAGCCCGCATTAGGTATACTATATGTATTAGAATTTGCACCTAGGATATTTGCACCATTCTTTCTCCACTGATAAGACTGTGCAGCCTGAGCTGTTACACTTAGATTAAGTGTACCGTTCAAACATACATCCGTATTGACAGGCTCTACTGTGACGAAAGCAGCTGTAGTAGGATCTACTTTAGCATTAGTAGAGGTTACGTTCGGACAAGATGGTCTTCCTGTTATAACTACTGTGTAATTGCCTGTATCAGCATATGCAAAAGGATTAATCGTCATGGTAGAACTGGTCTGACCATTTGGCGTACCATTTTTTCTCCAAGTATATCCTGTAGCATTTTGAGCTACTACATTTAGATTAAAGCTAGCACCGATACATCCATAAGAGAAGGCTGCTGGCTGAGTCGTAATCGATATAGCTCTATTCACAGTAACCAATACTGGAGCAGAAGTATCTGCCTTACAAACCGTAGCACCTGCATTCGCAGATCTAGCGATTACTCGATAGAATGCACTATCCGTCATTGTAGCAGAACCTATACTATATGCAGTAGAGTTCGCACCTACAGCAGAACCGTTTCTTAACCACTGATAACTTGCCGCATTGGTTGCTGCCGTATTCAATGTGAATCCTTGTGTCTCACAAACTACAGTACCAGAGGCTGGAGGTGCAGTAATGGCAGCCAAAGTCGTAACTTGAAGGGTATCATTCGTACTTGTCACATTCGGACAAGGTGAAATACCTACCATTTCTACAGTGTATATAGCAGCATCTGCTGGTTGAGTGCTTGCTATGCTATAGTTAGCTGTCGTACCGCCTGTACCTGTAGATACATTCGTTCCGCCTTTTTTCCACTGATAAGCCGTTACATTCTGGGCCGTGATTCCAGCATTAAATACTGAATTCTGACAAACAAATGTCTTAGCCAATGGCTGTGTGGTAATAGCTATTTTTCTAACTACTGCACCTGTGACACATGTAGAAGTATCTGCTTTACATGTTGTAGCACCTGCATTACTAGATAATGCAACTAAACAATATGTTCCGCTATCCGGCATAGTAGCTGGGCTACCGCCTTTAGTATATGTTTGAGCTGTTCCATTTGGAGCACCGATTGGTGAGCCATTGAATAACCACTGATAACTCGCGGTATTAGATCCAGCACCTGTTATGCTAATAGATTGGTCTTCGCATACTTGGAATGCTGTAGGCTGAGTTGTGATAGCTGCCAAGGTAGTTACTTGTAGCGTATCATTCGTACTTGTCACATTCGGACAAGGTGAAATACCCACCATTTCTACAGTATATATAGCTGCATCTCCTGGTTGAGTGCTTGCTATGCTATAGTTGGCTGTCGTGCCTCCTGTACCCGTAGATACATTCGCACCAGCTTTTTTCCACTGATAAGCGGTTACATTCTGAGCTGTGATTCCAGCATTAAATACTGAATTCTGACAAACAAATGTCTTAGCTAATGGCTGTGTGGTAATAGCTATTTTTCTAACTACTGCACCTGTGACACATGTAGAAGTATCTGCTTTACAAGTTGTAGCTCCAGCATTATTAGATAATGCTACTAAACAATATCTACCACTATCAGGCATAGTAGCAGGGCTACCACCTTTAGTATATGTTTGAGCTGTACCATTAGGTGCTCCAATTGGAGAACCGTTGAATAACCACTGATAGCTGGCTGCATTCGAAGCAGCTCCTGTAATTGATATAGATTGATCCTCACAAACCTGGAAGGCTGTAGGAGGAGTGGTAATAGCTGCCAATGTAGTAACTACAAGAGTATCATTGGTAGAATATACATCTGGACAAGGTGCAATACCTTTCACTAGGACTCTAAACACACCCGCATCAGAAGGCTGAGCACTAGCTATAGTGAAGGAAGCATTGGACGCTGCAAAAATAGGTGTACCATCTTTTTCCCACTGATATCCTGTTGTGTTATTTGCAGTAACACTAGCATTGAATGGAGAGTTTTGACAAACAAATGTCTTAGCCAATGGCTGAGTGACTATAGATACGGGGAGATTTACCTTCACAATACCCGCTGTTATAGCCGTAGTATCTGGAGTACAACCCACAGCTGCAAACACAATCATTTGATAAATACCAGAGTCCGCTTGTGTAATTGCCTTTACCTTAAAGGAATCCTTAGTAGCTCCTGCTATAGGCGATCCGTTTTTCAACCATTGGAAGCCTAGCGCACCTTGATGCGTAGCTTTTAGGGTCACAGAATCTCCTATACATAGATTGGTCAGTGTAGCAGGATCAGTTAAAACCATAGCCGGAGGCAAGACTTTTACTGTCACTGTATCACTATTTTTAGCCGGACAAGGTGAATTCGCATAATAGGTGATAAAATATCGTCCACTATCTGCATAAACCGAACTAGCTGTAGAATAGGTGTTATTAGTACCTGTATTCGATCCCCCTATTTGAGTCCATTTTCTAGCGGTATCATTAGAAGCCGCAGCTATCACAGCTAGAGGAGAACCTACGCATACGGTCGTATCCTTTGGTTGCGTAGTAATCGTAATTGCACGACGAATCTTAACAGTAGACTGGATAGAAGTCTTTCCACTACATGGCGCACCCGTAGTAATATCTACTTCATAAGAACCAGAATCCGCTACCACACTATTCGGAATCACTAAACAACTCGTAGCCGCAGAAGGATTTAATCCTGAACTGATATTCAATCCATTTTTCTTCCACTGATACGTAATAGGACTAGTAGATGTAGCGCCTATGCAGAGTTTCATTGTATCGCCCGCACAGAAAGCTTTAAAGGCATCCGGCTGTGTATTAATCGTAATCGAATCTTTTACATTCAGGATAATACTATCTTGTCGTGTACATCCATTCGGGAAAGTAGCAGTCACGTAATACTTAATAGTATCTACTGGTCTAGCATATACTGTATCCCTAGTAGTACCCGTATATGGCGCACTAGCACCCGTATTGGTAAAGAGACTCGTCAATGGCGACCAAGTTATTGGCGCCCCGTCTTCAAATTTCAATGACATATTAGGTCTGAAAGATGCAGTACCAGTAACACCTCCGGCACCAGCCGTGGCCATTACAGCCATCGATTGATTGTCTGCTTGCCTTCTAGCTGTAGCGATAAAACCTGGATTGCTGTATTCAAAACTACTTGCTGCCACATTGGCTGCCGTCGGATTTTCACTATGAGACATTAGAATGACAATATTTGACATACCATCCCATATGAATTGATTGCTAACGGCTGATCCTAGAGGTGTAGCAGGAGCCGTACCGAAATTAAATGTATTATTGAAACCTGCACCCGTAGATATAGGTGTATAAGCTGCTAAAGCCGCATTGGCCTCATAGACTCTCGTCAAAGTAGTAGGATCTATGTCGCTGAAGGTAGCAAAATCTGTCAAAGTCGTATGACCTACATAAATCTGGACTCCTTCATAGGTAGCAGCTGACGTAGTAGCGCGCATGGCTATAGATTTCAACGTCTTAGGGGTACCTCCCGATGGAAGCTCCGAGGCTCGAATGATAAACTGAGATTTCGTACCACCCCAGCCTCCCATAAATGGAGTCTGACCAGCACCAGTACCTGTAGTCGTAGCCGTACCCACTACGTGATCTGTCATTCTGAAGCCAAGAGCATCGAGCTGCTGAATCGTTCCATTACATAAATCTACACTAGCCGAGGTAGGATTTCTAGAAATTACTGGTGGAATTGGCTTCACTCTTAGTCTAAATGTATCTGTAGAAGCACATTGTAGTCCAGCTGTTTGGTTAGCTCTTAATACATAAGTATGTGTAGCAGGAGCTGTTTCAGAGAAAATATAACCTGTGGCACTATCCCCTGATATTGCTGTATTAGGCGTCCATGTATAAGAATTATAAGTAGAAGCAGGAGTAGGAGACGTCAAGGTCACAGGTGCAGTAGCTCCTAAAGAACATACCGAATCCAACCTACGTGATAAAGTCAATACAGGTGGGGCCACATATTTAACCGTATCTGGTATAGGAGCACCCCAGCAGCCTTCTTCTATCTGGTAGTTCCAGAATACGAAGTTAATATTTAAATAAGCTGTACCATAATAAGTCCCTTGTATAATACCAAAGCTGTTTGACGGTGTCCAAACTGGAGCCCAGTTTGTACCACCTGCATTATTACCATAATCTACGTTAGTCACACTAGCAGAAGCGGAAATAATTCGCACATCGTAGTCTCCCGGTGGCAATAATACCCCCATAGGCACTCTTACTGGTAAAGCTGTCGCTGTATTAGAAGCTGCATTTGGAATACTTATGTTTTGCACTCCCGAAGAACCTACTAAATTACCACTCAAATCATACACCCCAATATTAATAGTACCTGCTACAGGAGTCGTAGGCGTAGCCGCTGTATTAGATGGTATGAAATCCACAGACTTCATAATCACACGCTTGGTAGCTCTCACCCTATTACCAATATTTCCTGGTATGGCCGTTCCTGCTGTACCCACTTGCGTGAAACCTCCAGGATTGAATCTTGGGAGTACACTATCGACTACAGAAGTAAACTGTCTCACATAAAACACCGTTTCTTGATTCAATGCTGGTGTAGTATAGCAGTTTCCATCCGCTAATGTCTGGAATGAAGTAGGAGAACTAAACCACTGAAGTACATCACTGGTCACCGAGCTGGTAGCACATAGGGTAGCAGAGTTCAGACCACATATGGTATCTTTCACTACTGCACTAGGAGTCGGATTATTAAAGGATAAGACATGGTCTGAGGTATCTTTCGTCCCCGCATTATCCGTGACGATGCAGCGAATAGTACGAGCACCTGTAGTCCCGGTGGCGGCAAAGCTCACTGAATCTTTTAGATTTCCAGTACCCAATGGTGTAATAGTACCCGTACCGGATAGCATAGACCATGCATAGGTATGAGGTATACATCCGCCAGTAGAAGTAGCAGATAGTCGAATGATCTCGCCGCTACATACAGAGGTTACTCCATTAATCGTATTGAGATCCAATGGCGGTACCACAGTGCTTATGGTATCTCTGAGCGTATCAATACATAGACCATTCACCATGCGAACATTATATCTATGGTTATTGACAGCCACAGGATGGACTAATACAGTATTAGTTCCTATTATAGTAGCACCTGTATTGCTCGACGTCCATGTGAGTTTCGTCTTATTTGTATCCGCAGCACCTACTAGGTTTACGATATAATCTTCCGTCTCTCCCCATGTACCAGGGTTGGTATTCGGATTGGTCACCTGCGTAGTAGTGGTAGACGTAAAGAATGCCATTACTATTCTGAGAAGCGTAGGACCACTTACAATATTTCCCGGTACATCTATAAAGCTAGATAGTTTAGGTGTAGGGTTACATGTAGTACTAGTAGATGTACTAGTAAAAGAACTTGCCGGAGTCATAAATGCTCTTTCAGCAGGTAGTTCTATGGTACCGTTACGGTTATAATCTATAAATATGGAAGCTGAAGTACCCCATGTCTGTGTATGATTCGTATGTGCAAAGACCATATTAAAATTCACCCTAGAGTTAGCATTCAAATTCTGAATCACACCAGGACCTGTAGAGCCTGTGTAGTTAGAATATCGAGTAGCTACTGAGGCAGGTAGTCCGAAAGCCGCACCCCCTGTAGTACCTGTACAAGCCGAGGTATTGAGGAAAGAACCTAATTGGAAGGTATCTATCTGGTGATAATTAGGGGTGTTCACCGTCATAGCTGGTCCTAATGTATAAGTAGGCATCACTGCCAGATTATCAGCCATAAATACATTATGGGTAATAGGAGTACCAACACACGCAGGATTTGGAGCAGCAGTAATAAATGCTTGACCACCAGTAAATGGATTCGGCTGAACGATCAGCTGAAGCGTATCTCTAGCTCTACATCCTGTACCAGTATCTATCGCATCTACATATAGAGGAGAGTTTCCTCCCGCAGTAGGTGTAATGGTACGCGTACCTGTCGGATTGCTAAGAGGTGAAGGTATAAATGATGAATTAGGACTAGACCAAGTAAATGTATCAAATGACTTGGTAGCTCCACCTGACTGCACGTTCACGGCAGTTAAATTTATAGGAGAACCCTGACAAACTCTGAAGGTATCTCTTACGCCACTCGCTCTACCTAAGATAGAATCGGATGCCGTAACTGTAAGGGTGATAGGTGCTCTCGCACTCCAACATCCCGTACCCGGATTCTGTATGGATACCCACAAGGTAGCTGTAGCTCCAATCGGATTTAAGAAAATAGTATCAATACCTGTCTGTAGTGGTGTACCACCAGCTGCAGCAGCAAACCACTGGATGACTGGGAAGGTATATCCATTGGAATCACGAACTTTAAAACTAACTGGAGGTATACCAGCGCCGCACTGCGTAGCATTGAATGTTTGCAACCGCTTCGGCGCAGGATTCACCGTAATAGATTTGGTGATAGGTAGTTTACAACCCACAAAATTAAGGGTATCTGTATATATAGTCGTAGTATCAAACGATGGCAATCTAGCAGGGTTTTGAGTAGCCATTGTAGCCGTTCCTGTTTTATTAGTTGTCCATTTATGCGTAGAGAAGTTAGGATCTGGCTGACCTTTTAGGGTCACGATATAGTCTTCTACTTCTCCCCAGTTAGATGTCTGAGTGAGAGAGGTAATAGGTGTCGTCGAATTGGTATGCGCTACTATACGACAAAGCGCAGGTCCACTCACAATATTCGTAGGTATAGCTAAGGTACCACTTACCTTTCCCGTACCGAAGGTACAGGTAGAGTTAGGTGAATTCACCACGAAGCTACCGGTTTGAACTGTTTCGGCTGGTAGCTCTATGAGTCCATTACGATTATAATCTATGTACATGGCAAATACAGCACCCCAATTGGACGCTGGATTTAAATTTTGACTCGTTGTCATATAGAAAGGAACATTCGTTCCAGCTATCAAGTCTGTCAATGATGTAAAGCTACTACTTGTATAATTAGAATATCTATTCGTCACAGATGCTGGTAGGCCATTGGCAGCTGGACCAGCAGCAGGTGTAAGACCTGCACAACCTGATACATTCGTACCTGTACCCAGACTAAAGGTGTCGATATCTGAATACTGCGTAGTAGAAACTAAGTTTATAGTGCTCAATCCCGAATAAGTTCTCATGACTGCTGTAGAGCTATCTAGAATGACACGCAATGTAAGGGTATCTCCCTGACATGATGTAGCTGGCGTATGCTCTATCGAATAGGCAGGAGGTGAAGAGTTCACTGAAAATGACTTGGCATTCGTAGCTCCCGTAATAGCGGCAGTACCTGCTATATTCACAGAAGCTGGGCAGCCGCCAGTAAGAGCAGCTCCTTGTACACTGACATTGGCTGTGCCCACATTATCCTGCGCTATGATGAAATATTGAATCACATTACCTGCCGTCACAGCTGAATTTAATAAACTATAATCAAAATTGAAGATAAATGGAGAAGACGTATTTGAGGCTTCTACCCACTTCCATCCATTTCCTGCACTGGTATTAGCAGCTGCAAAGGTATTGGTCTCGGTAGATTTTTTGAAATATAATCTAGGTCGTGTACCACTCGAGGTATTTATGGTACCTGTACTAGGTACATCCACTATTTCTGCGCTGAGGCTAGGATTGGTAATACAGAATAAACTAGGAACATCTAAAAAGCTAATCGTAGGCCCGAATACATCTGTACTGGTGCCTGAAAATTGAAGGGCTCCTCTATCTGGAGTAGCACCTCTCCCTGCACCGTTGAGGTCAGTAGCTATGAGAGCTAACGGAGCGGCCGAACTCTCAGAAATAGTAGTACCAGAAGGTCTAAATGTATTGGCTACAGGGCCAGCTACCCATGTTTCTGCATTAGAGACCGTGGCGGCTTCACCCTGCATGAATGTTTTATAAGCACTACATGGTCCATCAAAAGCAGCATCATTGGTCGATGAAGCATTGGTCGCCCATTCTGCATAACCATTGGTCACCGACGTACTCGTATTCTCACAGTAGTAATAGTTACGTGTACCAGAGTTTATATTAAATGTATTATTACTACCTGAATAGTTTACCGGCTTAGTACCATGTGTACCACTCGCTCGCTTAATACAAGCGAAGTTACCCGAACTACCCGGTGTAGCATTGATATCAATTATATTGTTTCGTACATTATGCATAGCAGTAGTACTATTCGGATAATAGATACCTGCACCACCGAAGCTAGCAGAGCTAGAGGTCACAGCACCTGTGCGCCCTATACGTATCGTATTATTCCATATATTCATACTCGTAACTGATCCATTATAGATACCATGCATAGATACAGTACTACTAGCCGAAGGGCTAAATAAATCACCAATATAGTTATTATATATATTCCATACATCTGCTGTCGCACCACTAGCGTTATAAATACCAGCAGTATTGCCCGTAGTACCCGTGCTCGTCGTGGTCACTTGGAAACTATCAAATACATTTCTATATATACTTAAATTGTTGTGACCAGACCCATTATATAGACCATACACATTTCCACCACCAGTAGTAGTAGACCTTACATATAAATTATGTATTTTATTGTCATAAACTTGTGTACCATTAGAAGTAGAAATAAATCCTATACCATAAATATTATGAGAAGTACTACTTCTAGGACCTACTGCTCCACAATTCTCAATAGTATTATTGCGAATATGGGGTTTAACGCCGGCGACATTATAGTAGGCACCAATTCCATAAAAGGTAGCAGTACCTGTGACCGAAGCCGCTGGAGAATATATGAAATTTCGAATTGTATTTCTTTCATATATAGCTGAATCAGAGAAGCCATAAGTATAAATACCATAAGTAGTACCACCATTTCCTGTTCGTACTATATTTTCTAGTTTATTATCAGAAACTTTGACGGCAAATGCATTTGGGTTACCACTTGAAATGATAAAGTATCCATAAAAAGTCGGTGAGCCTACAATAGTATCATTTTCTATCTTATTACTATCTATAAGACCTAGAGAACGCTTATTAGTGGCATCACTCGTATTATAGGTATAGTTATAACTATAAATACCATATTCTGTACCTCCAGTAGTAGCAGTAATAGCAGGTCCGTAATTGAATTTTATATCATTATTTCGAATAACGTATCTCGAATCATGTGGCACTTGACTTCCATAGTTATAGAAATAACTATATATACCATAATTCGTAATCGAAGACGTAGTCCCACGATTCAAGGTCACTTGGTTGTTTTTTGTCTCTCCATATCCACCATAAAAATATGGATAAAGCTGATAAGATGTAGTAGATTGTAAAGAGTCCTGAAATACTGTATTATTATTCATTTGCACTGAGTCAACATAATAAGTACCTAGACCGTAGCATACAGTTGTACCTCCCCCTTGCTTATATACCGTATTATTATTGATACGAACCACTGGTAAGCGCTGATCAATATTGGTAGATCCTCTTACCATACAGAAGTTATAACCCTCGTTCATGGTATTGCCAGTGATGTTGATATTTCTATGCTGATCATCTGGGCTACCCCAGGTAGCTAGCGTCGTAGACCATCGTGTATAGGGAGTTACCCATACACAATTAGAATGAGTAGCAAGATTAAGTAAATTAAAGGTATTGTTCGTTACATAAATATTTTGACATCCATCCGCTGAAGAAGAGGCTGTTCCCATATTGAAACAAGCTACTGCTGCTTCCATGGCGGTAGTAGTGGACGTATTTGAACTTGGGTCTGTAAAAACAAAATTATTGATAGTGACATTATCTGTACCTCTCAGACACCAGATAAAATCTATATTGCCACTTCCAGCCAATGTAGAAGTAGTAGATCTCGTTCCTGTCTGAGCCGTAATGACATTGCCACCTCCATTGAATACGAGCGTCTTTCCTGCCATAGAAGAATTGAGAGCCGTGCTCCCTAAACTATATCCATCGGTAGGAGCAGTCTGAGCCGTTGTCAAAGTGACCGTCAAATTTCCACTCAAACCATATTGGTTGAGGGAATCTATCAAGACACCAAGCGCATTCGTACCAGTAAAGCTACCACTAGGTATACTTATAGTACCAGAATACTGTGCAGAGATTGTACTAAAACTCACTAAACCTACCAATAGAAGTAGGGTGGTTTTTAGTAAGGTGTTGTTCGATTTTCTTGGCGTCGTAAAATGCGCTGTACAGCACGACTGACCAAGAGTTGGGGTAGAATTCTTTTTCATATAGAAACTGATTTTGGTTTAGAATTTGATGTTAAAAAATTTGGCATTGACATTAAAAAATGTTTATGATTTAAATTCATTTTTTTTATTCTTAATAAAAGTTTAATTTTTTAAAGTCGTAAAGATAGAGAAATATTATTTTTATGTCAAGTATTTAACCAAGAAAAAAATTAATTTGTTGGGAAATTTGTGAAAAAAAATGGAATTTAAAGATAAAATAAGATGTAATTGTTAAAATATGACAATATTTTTCCAATTACATCTTCCGGAAAGTCTTGGGACTTTTCGGGTAGTCTAGGGTCATGCTATCCTGAACTACTTCAGGATTATTCAGCATCCCTCTTTTTCAGCATCCGTATGAGAGATGCTGAAACCAGTTCAGGATGACGTTTGCTCGTAGGCGGTGGCGGGTCATGACGTTTAATTAAAGACGGTTTTATGTTTTGACATTAGCGAGTTCGTAGACATGACAATTACTCGGCGTCATGCCGTCCTGAACTGCTTCAGGATTGTTCAGCATCCCTTTACTCATATCTACGTTTTAATTTCCTAATAGCATTAGGATTGATTTAGCATCCATGGCTGATAGACTCGATATTCTTAAATATGTCGAACAATGATTCACAAAAAAAATAAATTCGAAATTATATTTTTTTTTGTTTGCGACTGTTCACATGATTGTATATTATCTTCGAAATAGATTGTATGACGGTCTGTAAATTTTCAAAACTAGTACCTGCGGTCATAATAGATAAAATATATGGCTTATCATTTAGGTAAATAATCCCACAATCATGTAGTAATTTTTCATTACCGAAATTATAAGATGATTCTCCAAATTTATGG